>CABEEJ010001616.1:16404-96844 GCA_901482245.1 Timema douglasi
GGGGAGGGGGGGTTGTTGGCACACACCCTAACTGCCAGAGGCTAGGAAAAAATCTATATATTAAACAGACTAGGAAAAATCATAAATATTTAACACCTCTAGAAGCTCTCTGAAATGCTTTTTATGTTAACACAGACCCCTAATTTGTACTTGTATCTTAATTTTGATATTGTTTGAACCATAAATAAAGCCATATATATTTTGTTGGCAACATTTCTAGAATAGGGCTTGAACACCCCTGCGCCCGGTTATGGCCTTGTTTAACAGAATTATGGAAACAAGCTACCTAATATTTTCTTGTTTTGTTTAAACCATAAATAAGGTAGTTTTTTTAATCAACTTTTATATGAAAGTTTCAAACTTTGACATTAGTTAAATGAAATAATATTTGTTTGCAGGAAAACAGCCTGGAGTCTAGTTGGGCGAAAAGTAGAGAGGAGTCATGGTTCTACAACTCTACTGGCTGGGAGAGGAAATGAAACTACCGTAGTACCATCTGTGGACCAACATTACAACTACTTCACTTCCTGAGCTGCCACTAAATGGTCAATACACACACCCAGTGCTGGGGCAACATGAGAGAGGCCACACTGCCATCTTTTCCTTTAAAGATTTGGTAGATTGGATTTCTTGGTCTGACTCAAGGGGGGTGCAACTGCTTACTGGATTCAATTTAAAGACAATACAACAACAAAACTCCTTACCAATGATTGTTTAAGTTGTGTACAAACACAAAGGTTATTTATTATCAACTTAATTTAAGGACTAGGGATGAGGAGGGCATATTGAAGGAAATGTATCCACACTAGTGTAAAGGATGGGTAAAATTAAATTAGATCACCTCCAGAGTATTTGACGAGGCTACCAATTCGGGTTATATGCTTATGAACTAATTACTCCAATGGTTTTAGGGATTAGGAATGTTATATTCAAAAGAAGTGAACCCACATTTTTATGGCAGGAGAGTGTAAAACCATTTAGAAAAAAACCACCCTCGGTAAACCCGACCGAGATTCTAACCTCGATCTCCCCTTCATTGGAAGTATAGTTTACTGCGAGAGAAGCGTGTTACACCAAATGGCCACTGAAGTGGGTAACTTGATGTTCACTTAACGTAAAGAAACACAATGCGTGATCAGGACTCACTTAATGGAATGTAAAAACTCTAGGGAAAAAAACACACAATAAATTTGGACTATTTGAAAACAAATTGTTAACCAAAGTAGAACCCAAGCACTTAGGGCTGATTAGACTACAAGCAGACTACTTGCAATATAAACTTATTCAAAATATAAAATATCATGGTGTAAGCAACTTAAAAAGTTTCAGTGTTCACGAGATGCAGACATACAAATTTTACCATAGAAGTGATTGGTAAACCATAAACAAACAAATGAGTAAAAATTAAATACAAAATAGCCGCATTGATGTTGCTTGTAACATGATTATCTTGCTAGAACACATGGTAGCCTCCAATTAATGCTCTGTGAAAGTTCTCCCATGGACAACACTTTCATTAAGCAAATGTTTAATAAGTTAACTGCATCATGATTGCGTTCACTAAAAATACAAGAGGTACCTTAATGTTATGCTATGCTATATGAACATCGAGAGAGTGACACCTTATACCATTAGATCACTGAAGTAGGTTTAGTCGGAATCTAGTAATATCCATTGTCAATCCTGCCCAAATATATGCCAATTAATCAATGTTGACAGAGCTTGGTGCTTTAGAATCTAAATTTTAGATTATAATTCTAGCCCTCACTCCTAAAAAAGAAATTTTGGTTTTGATCTTGGTAGAGTTGAATTTTTTTAAAGATGTATTTGATTTTCAATAGCATCTAACTGTGAGGCTACACTATAGTATCACCACTTGTGCATTAAGTAGGCTACTATGGTTTGAGACTAGAAAGTTGGCAATCCTGCTGCCGACACTGCTCTCAGTGACTTATGATGAAGAGTTAAATTGAGTCATAAGAACTGCATCAGAACTTAGCTGAAGGAAGAATGAGAAAATCATTCTTTGGGTGGATGGGATTGGACTTGTGTATCAGTCAGGCTCTTTATAGGTTGACTCGAGGAGAACCTTAATACTGGCATTAATTCAACATAGGGCCGCCCACAGAAAAAGATGTCAGTGACTGCAGCTACCAAATTAATAATAGTGAATCACCAATACCCACTTGAAAAGTTGGGTTACTTCTAGCATATTTTGTTCCAAATTAGATGTATATGCTGCCAGTAAAATAAACAGCACACAGGTCCTCTTTAATGTGAAACAAGCATGAGCTAAAAATAGTGTACTTAAATAAATGTACATGATTCTTCTTACGACTAATATTTAAAATTTACATTAAAAAAAATATATATCAGTGGTATTTCAACAACTTCTCCAAACTTGCAACTACATTTATGTTTTAATATCACTCAACCACTAGTATTCATAGCACTTACATCTGTCAGTCTACTCATTCTCTGAAATGTCATTTGTTGAAAATAAAAATGTCAATCTTCAAAGCTGTAATGCCAAGTGATTTATTGCCAGTTCTATAAACTTGTTTTTTAAATCACTATTGATGCTGAGGTGTTTAAAACTTTGTGTACACTTAATAGCACCATACTGCTGAGTCTTCTGTGACTCACCAAACTCCTCAGCCAGGTTCTCAGTCTCCGAAGTGTACTAAACGATCATTCTACAGAACAAGATGTTGCTGGAAGTGTCAAAGCGATTTTGATTGCTGTTGCCAGAAGTGTTATATATCCCTTAGTCCTTACAGTCACTGTTTTCCAGAAGTTCACTCAAATTCACTGTTTCTATGTTTGATTTCTCTTGCCATATCTGATACTTTCTTCTTTGAAGTTGTCAAGTAACCTTTCATAAATAGTTTTGAATTCTCACACAGCCTTTCCAAAGTCTGTACAGCTTAGGTTTTTCATTTTATTTGGATGCAAATAAAATAATGAGGAGCATTTTCTTTTCTCATCTGAAAATCTAACTTGTATTGATGTAATTAATGACAATTTAAGGAATGAATAACGGCTGCCTGAAATAATATATTTCAATGTCTGTGGGGTAATTAGCATGGTTAGTTTTCAGATACTTGAATACATTATCTGCATTTCTTCTGCCTTGCTGAAACTCAATTAAAAGTTCTTGCATATATGTTGAATCTTACAGCAACTCAATGGAAACATCCTTTAATATAACAGTGATTGGTTCAAATTGTGCTGAATATGTTGCCATTATTTTTATAATGACTATTGATGTCGCAGTGGTGACAGCACAAAGAAGCTTGTGTGCTCGCTGCCACATTCTTCTATTATTGTTAATGATATTTCTTGTAGTCCTTCCACAACAGTTATAAGGTTCTCTCTAAAATACCTAATACTCTAATATTTCTCAGTCCATTATATGGTAGGGCTGCTGGCTGGACTAGACAATCAGCTCTCACATTCATTGCACTGCATTGCATTACTTTATTAACAAATATTTACAAACATTTTTAAATCTTCCAAATTGACCATAGCTGAGACAAACTTTCTTAATTATGGAGGAAAAAAAAAAATTCTCAAACCTCACAGACTGCATTTGCAGTAACTGGTAGTCCCCTGTAGGCGGCCCTGAGTCAACGTGTAGAGTTAGCTCAGTGTCAATGTGTTCAACTTAACTAATCTATAAATTCAGAACATGGGCAGGAGAATGGGAACAGAGAGGAAGGGAATTCTGGATTGATTTTCTCTCCTTTATTTGGTCAAGTTCTGCAGCTTTTGCACTCAACTAGCCTTCTCATCCCTACTGCACAGTATTAATTTGTAAAGAACACTTGTGTTACATTAATCTAAACTCATTAATTTTTTGTTTATTAAATGTATGAGTTCTAAAATATCGTTAGAGTGTTGTAATTCTTAGCGTTTGCATGTATAAGATGGCCCCAACACACTTCACAATGATACTACCGTAAAAGTATTGGTGAACATTTCAGAAACTTAAAAACATGGGCAATGCAATTAAATAAACATTAATGTGAGATGGAAGGGGATTCGAGCTAAGGTCGATATTTTTGCAACAGTTGTTGAATATTTGTCATGGGCAACATGAAATTTGCCCCGGAGTTTCTTAGATTAAGGTCAAAATGTTATGGTCAAGTTCTGTGATGAATATGACAAATATTCAAGAATTGTCTATTTTACTATAAGTAAAAAATGAAAGTAAATATATGTGTATTTGGTGGCTAATATTATTATTTAATGATTCAGGGTGGACAAAAGCATCACACAAGTGACACACATTTAATGTTTTGGCTCTTATCGATGATGACAGAACTGTCTAATATTGTTCTGATTCATTGCTGAAGGCAATTAATTTTGATAAACAAGTATGTTCTTTGCACATTAAAAAAATAAACACAACATATCTGGCAAGAAGATATTCAACAGGTATCACCCCCTCAAATGCATTCTGTTGAAGTAAAATTTTTCCAATAAATAGGCTCTTTTTTAAGTTATTGCTTGTATTTTTATTTGTGCATCACATCTTATTACTTGTTGGAGTTATCCACAGATATAATACACTAATAGGGTAGAGATGATAAGATACAATTCAAAGAAAATGTACCAAAATTAGCATGAGTGAAAAAAACCTCTTGGAATAGTATACTTGATAAGGATTCAAATGTCGACCTCCCTGTTATCGACAACCAGGTCATTTTCAAGAGTGACTTCTTACAACATGGTACCACTGATGTGGGTTATTGCTTATTTAAATAGTTGGTGAAATCACATTTTCGAAAGAAACAATAGTACTGAAGGAGGGCTTGTAATTTAAAACTACATACTTAAAAAGCCACGATAAAGCCACTCTAGATTTGATGTTATTTATCCACCTTGTTACAGTAATCTCATTAGTCTGTTCCACTATATTCATTATTAAAAAACACAATAGTGCATTATAATTTAATTTTGAAATATTAAATAGTTATATAAAAGTTATATTGTGTTTTACAAATACATTCTAATTCTGTTTGAGTACAAACAAACATAGCTAGTTTTAGAAAACCGTATATTTTTTGTGTGTAGAAATTATTGTTTCTAATAGGGTCTACCTTTTGTGTTCATATATTATCAAAGGTTTGAAGAACGTTTTAAACACATTGTATCGCTCTTGTATTCAAAAATGTTATTCGTAATAAGTATAAATATTTTAGTTGGTTAGAAATAAAGTTTCACGTATATTAGGTTGGGTTTATATTCACACTTAGTGCATCATTAATAATGAATAGTGCATAACTTACAAACACAATTCATTAATTCAGTAACTATCTTTAACCCGTTTAGTGTCATGCCTATACCAGCTTTTTGTGCAAAGAGTGCCAGGAGTTTTAGGTTTTGTGTGTTAAGAATGCCACAAATATTTAATCATATTTGTAAGGTTGTAGGAGAAAAATCACCAAATTGTTATATATGAAGCGAAAGTAACTGATTTGGTGGCCGCATGGTCTAAGGCACTACTCTCACAATAGACTAGACTGCCGATCACGGGGAGATTGTGGTTCACTCATGGCCGAGTGTACTGAGGGTACTTTTTCCTAAATAGTTTCCCACTCTCTCTCCATACAACTGTGGGTAAACTTCCTCTAAATTCAACCTTCCTCATCCCTAGCCCATTAGTGTAATTGGTACACAAGCGAATAACCTTAATGTGTATTAATATGTGATTTTAAAAAGATTATAAAAATGATAATAAATTTAGAATAAAAACTTTTTACCTTTTAAATTTAAAAAATAAAGATAAAATATATTTCCTTAATATTATGATTTTTCATGTATATTAAAAAAAATTATGTGCTTTTCAATATTATTATTGATTGTATATGAGAAAATATTGCTAGGAGTATATATGATAAAAAAAAAGTCAGTCTCAACTTATAAAAGGTGATATATGCTTACAACCTTCTAAAAGTTAAAAGAGGGGATTGTTCTCGTTTTAGTGACATGCATTCCCACCCTAACGCTGGAAAGCCGACCTCATCGTCTTTGGCACTTTTAAAGCCAGTCATATTGGCTTGTGGGCCTAAAGGGGTTAAGGATATACACACTTATTGACTGTAGTTTATTAATAGAAGTAAGGAAGGCCTAAACTAAATGACTGGACTATTAAGTTTTACTCTTCCATTTGATTTGACTTGTTCAAAAATAGATGTATTTATGGATCGACGTTAGAAAGAAGAATGTCATATTTTTCTTTTTATATTCACTTACATTAATTTACAACCAAATTCTTTGACAGTGAAGCATATAAAATGTGTACATAATTAACGAATATGGATACAAGACAAGACAGTCTTAAAATATTTATAAAATATATTTCATCTTGATTGGCCTCACCTTGCAATCTCATTGGATGAAATGTCTATCCAAGGCAATACTTAATGCGTAAATATTTGAAGATAAACCAACTTTATGAATTGTACACTATGCACTATTGACCATACCTTGATTGAGAACAATAGAATTGTAATGAAAGTGTTTCAATTCTATGTGCATTATGAGTTTTGCTTTATGAATGAATCTAAGCCCAGCCTTACATCAAGGTTGTTTAAGGATGTCGATATAATAATTAAAACATATACTTTTGTTAACCATTTATTTGAAGTGTTTTATAACTGTTCAATAATCCGTTGGTTTGTTTTGTGATGTATGTGGATACAAGTAGAACACAAGTATGTGTGTAACAATTACTTTAAAAAAATACATTTGTTATTTAAAAAAATAATACTTGTGAATTGATAGCCATATGGGTGTTCATGACGTTAACATTTATAAAACTATTATTAAAACATTTGTATTATAATATTTAGTATTTCCCAAACTGAAGAACTCGATGACCAAGTTAAGTGAACCAATTTGTGGAATTAGCGTTGTTAATATACTTGTGTTTAAAAACTGATTCATACAAAAATGTAATTGTATGTTTTTCCATTTAATCATTTTTAATGAGTTAGCCTATATAAATGCAGATTAAGACAAATGCAAATGTAGATTAAGACACACAGATACACACACATACAAATTAATTAAATTCTAAAGTTCGAATTGCTTAGGACTTGTATGCTGCATATTTGATGCCTATATCACCATATTTTTAGTTTAAGTCCAACAACCAGACTTTAGACCGTTACTTTATCACTTTATTGAATTTAGAAACCATCCATTATACTACTTCTACTACCAGTATATGTGAATTTCAATTCTAGCAAAACACGTTAAAATATTATTTATATTTTCGATTTCAACCTCTTGAGGGGGATAAATCATACCATTAAGCATATTTCTGTGGGAAGGTTAATATATTACACTAAGGTTCAAATTTTGGATTAACAGGTAAAATGAAAGAAAACTTGAGTTTGAATAAAAGCCCACCATTTTCCATCAAGGGTTTTTAAATGTTATTGTCATCAGATCTTGTAAAAGATCTATAAAAAGTTTGACAACTTGTCAAATTTTCTAGATCAATATTTTTTTGTTCATTTGAGGTTATTTATCATGCACTTTCTAAACTGATTAGGCCCCCTAATTATATAATCACACAACTTATAGTTACATTAATATATAACAGACACAAGAACCATTCTTTTGCCTGCTAACTATCATTATGACAGGGGAAACATCAATTTCACATATTTACCAGCTATACCTAGAATCCAAACTTGGGACCCTCAACTTGTAGGCAGACATGTAACAGACTTATAGACCAATACAAACTTGTTATAATTGCTGGTAAATATTTAATTTTCCGCAAGCTGCCACAATTTTCCCTCACATAATCTATATTAATAAAATGAAGAGTCTGTTTGTCTGTTATGAGCATTGTGCAGAGGTCTGAAATTTAAAAATTAGCAGTCCCTGTGCAAGAATATGTGCACTTGGAAGCTGGAATTTTAAAATTTTTATTTAATCTTTTTAAATTAATTAAAAACTGGGCCGAAATAAATAAAATCAAGTCTTTTTTTTCTGTCTGTTTGAAGTAAAGAAAAGTGTTGCCAGGGGTTATGCAATGGGTTGCGTGGTTTCTATGTGCAATGCCAGGTACTTCTGCTAGTAATTAATAAGAGGTAGTAAGACGCGGTGCTAAAAAAACGAAGGAGGGAAACAGACTTTTGCACCATTCTGTATATAAAATAATCAAAAGAGTGATGGTGTGGAAGGTGAAAAATAATATTAAAGGTAATTTAATAATAAAAATAGGTTTCCAACATTTGTACCTTAATACATATTACTGTATATCTTCAATTCTAAGATGGCATCAATTGTAAGACATACCTTAATTTTTCAATACTACCAACAGAAAAAAAAGCTATCTTATATCTAAGAAATAATTTTATTACATAATTCAATTTACTAACAACAGAATACAGGCAGTACCTTATTTATCAGTAGGTGGTATCACTTACTTCTGAATCAATATCAGTCTGATTCTTCTAAGTCGTCGATATCTGAATCTGAATCAATATCAAAGTAGGATACTTCTGAACCGTCTTTATCGCCATTTTCTCATATCATCTCATCTTCTGAGTCATCGAGAGCGTTGGTGATGCAATATTTTTAAAATGAATGATGCACTAGTCTTTTTGGGATTAGCTTTCTAGCTGTTGATACCTATTTTGCCAATGTTGATGCTGACAATTTCTTAATTTTTCCGAGGTGTAAGTGGAAGGTTGTCAATCAACAGCCAGGATTTATATTCCTTTATCAAATAATCCTTAAATGGTCAAACAAGGAGGTGGGCCTTCCGCGTAAAACAAAATGAGTGGTGCTGTCTGCAAAGCGTGGGAAAAATCGAAAATAACTGATTCTAAGACAGACCCCATTTTATAGATGTTTAAATTGCATAAAAAGTGCGTCTTAGAATCGAAGATATATGGTACTTCATACAATGCATTGATATTGCCTGGTGCCCCACAAAAGTGGCAAACGTTTGAATGGTTTTCACTTAAGACTGAACTGGTGTAAAATATATTGTTTATTCTAAGTAGGTATATTTGAAATTATAATAGGTTTTATGATTTTAAAATAATGTAATGTGTTATTTTTAGTCATAGCATTGACCTTTTCATGATATTGGGTGTTTTGTATGGAAATAATATAAAGATGGCTTTCACCAAGTTTAATAGCAAAATATTGGAGAAAGCAATAATAAATGCTCTCAGCAAGAATAATTTGAAGAAAAGAAATAGAAAAGTGAATATGAACCCATCAAGTTGATGGGTTGTACTGCAAATTTTAAAATATATTTGTACCTTATTGGTTGTTTTTCCATTGATTTTCCCACAACATACATATGTATCTAGTATTCTTAAACAAGTTGTGATTAAATTATATTTCATATGAAAAATAAAGAGCAACGCATATTACTGAAGTGTGTGAAGTACAAACATTTGATAAAAACAATATCTTGAAAAACAAAAACAATGTTGTGCCCTTTCTCTATTATAATAATATATAACCACTGAGCAAAGATAAAATTTACAAAGTTGAAGGGGCAAATTCACTTTTATATGCCCTTAAACTCAATACTTTTTTTTTGTCTTAATATTCGTTCAGGTTGTCCAGATAATGTGTTACTTTTAACTATTTTTTTTATCTAAATAACTTGATGTTTTCTATTCAATGTACTATAAATCATCAACATTGGTATGAGCAAGAACATCGTAACCTGGATGTAGTTTTGTAAATGGAAGGTGATAAATACTGTGATGTCATTATGTATAAAGTCATGGCATAATTTATGGGATATTTGATGGAATATGTTTTCTAAAAATAAACAAGATAGCTTTGGCATAATGCAACTTCAGGAAAAGTTGTGGAAGAAAGGTCAAATTTCATATAATTAGTTTAAGGCAGCGTTTCTCAAAGTGTGCTCCTCAGAGCCCTGGGGCTTCCTGAGACCTCTTCCGAGTCTCACACAAATTTTAGAATTATTGTGAGGCTGGATTTTCATTATACATTTCAATCATAACAAAATATTGCAAAAGATTGAATGCAAAGGCAGGCATGCAAATCCAGCTGGTTTCTATTATGACATATATAAAATAAATTTACAAAATTATTAAATAATGTCACTATTTTCACTAAAAGAATTAACAAAAAAATATGGCCTGATTTTTAGCAAGTAATGGATTAATTTATCTAACAAATCCTTTATAAATATATATTTACAAACTTTATCAACGTTTTTAATTCTAATGAGGTAAACATTGATAGGAAGAAAGAACCTACTTCATTGACAAAAACTTTTTTTGAAGCTCTATAATAACTTTTAGAAGCGGCTCTGGTGACCTAAAGGTTTGAGAACTAGTGTTTTACGATCACTTTGATCTTTTATAACAGTTGTTAAAGTACTGAAAACACATTAATATTCATCCACCTTGAAAATATCTGCTATCATTTTAGCAAGTGATGTCACTTTACTTCACTTATCAAACAATTTAGGTGCTATGTTATCTTTTGCTGAAGAATGGGCCTGATGAGTCCTGAAAATAACTGTGATATATATTATAGCATTTGGAATGTTAACTTAAATCCGGTTGTTTGGCGCCATTTTTTCCTTAATTTACTTTCAAATTGAAATAGGATGTGTTTGTTAAGTGGATAAATAGGGAGTGAAATTCAGTAATTTTTCAACTGGTAGAAAAGGGCAGTTTTATAGTACGATTTTGGTAAGAAGAAATTTTTCGTAAATATAAAATTATTTTTTTTGCAGTAAACTGTGATAACCAGGGCCCGGAATTTGATGACATGTCATCTATTATTTATTTTTGTGTGCATCAGACACAATTCTCACACACATACACACACATATATATATATACCCCCCCTTCCCCACACACTCTCTGTTCGTGATTTCCTGGTTGTATAAATATCAATTTAATAGTCATTTGTAATTTTTTGCCATTTTGGATATTTAGGACTTTTTTTTATGCTTTATATCACTATAGCATTTTTTTTAAATATTATTAATTTATCTTTAGGTACCTAGTTATATTGAATACAGGAATACAGGTAAGTTTTAAGTTTGTGTGTGTGTGTGTGTATATATATAGAGAGAGAGTTAGTGTAAATACATATAACTTTTCATTAAAATTTTTGTAATATTTTTATAGGGTCAATTTAATGGTCATATTTTTACCATTTTTAAGGAATCAACATCCGGACTCTTGTGATAACAGTTTACTATATTATTGGTGTTGTTTTATAGGTATTGATAATATTTATATATCAAAAGTGAAAACTGTAAATCACATGACTTGATGTATGAATAGGCATGTGAAAGGAGACTATTTTCTTTCATAGCTGTCAGATAGGCCCTTTCTATAA
Organism: Timema douglasi; assembly: GCA_901482245.1. NCBI lineage: Eukaryota > Metazoa > Arthropoda > Insecta > Phasmatodea > Timematidae > Timema > Timema douglasi. The sequence continues at coordinate 27,781 of CABEEJ010001616.1, forward strand.
ACAATAATCCTTATACCATGAATGGACTAAACCAGTGACAGTGAAAGTTAATCTTGTAGCTTTAATTACAACCTGAACTAAACCATCAATCCAAAATCGAAAGAGATTGAAAGTTACCACAAGGAATGAGTTGGACAAAGAAAACTACCTAATGGACTAGACACAAAAGTGAAATCAGTGATGTACATTCTCTAAAAGAAGTTTATTACTATAATGCCAAACTAATGTGCCATCGTGTTACTTTACCTCAATAATTGCCCAACAATATATTATACTTATATAAATATATATATTATTTACATAACAAATTGTATTCTATATAATATAGGCCTATATAATAATAGAGGTGTTATTACAAAACAGAAATAATAAAATAGTAGCTACATGTTCTGTGATTGACTGAAAATAGTGAACTTTTTACATCGATTTAGGTGTTTTATTTTATTTGTAATAAATGAACATATCTTACATTTTAAAACAAGATGTACCCCATTGTATGTAATTGTATATATGAACTTCTAAGTGAATTAATGAATGAATGTTTGTAATTGTTTACACTTTGCTCAGTGAAAGAAGCAATGAATTATTGTCTATCTTCTCAAGTTAATGGATTAACTAGTTATGTGTAAAACCATTTGTGATGTATTATAACATTATTTCCAGAAGTGTACATATTCAGTAGAAAAATGAAAGATTCTGTTTAACATTTTATCAATTTTTTTTTTTTTTGCCCTTCCAAGAATGATTTAACCTGCCAACTTTTTAAAATACTTTCATTCAATTACTTTACTATTAAACTATAAGTCTTAGGCCTGTCAATGACAGGCTGATTATAATATTAACCAGCCCAACAAAACCTAACCTTAAATTAATAATTGCATATAATAATGTTAGGCTTTGTTTGTAAAATAGTATTTTTATATCGTTAGAATGGATAAAGTGAGAGTGAACTAAATTAATTCTATATTTATTAAATTATTTACATTTTATTTTAAAATAAAATTATTTAGCCATTGGGCCACCTCATTTTTATACATTTTAAATTACTTACAGTAATTATTGGACATGGCTGAAAACTGGCTTAGGCAGATAGATATCAACTTTGTGCAAGGTTTGATCTTGTAACTGAGAACACCATTTTAAATGGGAATTGTCATCTCAAAATAAAGGGAATGCCTGGGTTTATAGCTGTCAAATTGACTGTTGGTAACACACATTCCCTTGAGATAAAATTATTAAAATTGTTGCATGGATTATAGTTTTTTATCCAATTTTGTCACTGCTAGGTAGTTTCATTAAATAGGCATTAGATAGATTTAGTTGTGTGCGTTTGAGTTGGTTTATTATAATTATAATGTTTAACCATTGTGGGTGGAGGGTTGGAAACCAAATACTCTTGTTCAGCTAGCATAGAACTTTCTATTCGAGAGGCTAAGTAATGTAATTCTCCCATTGAGGATGGTTGCGAGATGAACAAAAAATGATGTCTCGTTAGGGGTGACACATTTTCGAGAATAGTTACAGCTATTTCTTTCTCCTTTAAATTAAGTTCAAGATGCAGCTTCAGAGACTGACATGACGAAGTTACGGAAAGATTCGTCAGGTTTTTGAAACCTGTTTACAAACTGAGCTTTCAAACTGGCTTTAGCTCATGGAGAGACTAAACTACTTAATATTTTATGTGTACAGTTTCTCCATGAAAGACTTTTATTCAAACACTTTACCAATAGTTGCATCAAATAACCACTTGTTTTACTTAAGCATAAAGTAATAAATTCAATTTCATTATTTATATTTAACTCACAAAATTGATATATTTCCAAAAGAAATTTAAATATCATTTCATAGTTTTGACCGTCACAAAGTGGGATTCTCTCTAGGAAACCTGACAAAACTTTAAATCTAGTACCATCTGTGATATTACCTGATGATGCCTGAGATGTTAATATCATTGGGCTGGTCTGTAATTAATAAACTCTCTATTTCTTTGTTTGTACCAGCTAATCTTTTGACCCGCCTCGGTGACGTAGTTGGCTAACGCGCTAGTCATGTTGAACTTGACCGCTGAGTACAGGGAGATCAAGGTTCGAATCTTGGTCGGGTGAACTGGGGGAGTTGTTCCTAAATGGTTTTACACTCTCCCTCCACGCAAATGCGGGTTCACTTCCTCTAATTCAACCTTCCTAATTCCTAATCCATTAGCGTAATTAGTACTTAAAGCGTATAACCCGAACGGTTAGTAAGATGCGGTGCTAAATAATAATAAAAAGCTAATCTTTTGCTGATATTATTAACTTGTTGAATCATTGGGGGGGTGTTAGCAACCCGGGAAATTGCCGCCGGTTGGGAATTCAAGAAGTTCGAAGTGATTCGTAGCTCACTCACTTCGGTACCATCAGCAACTACCCAACTCTGTTCTCTAATAGCTGCAATCAGTCCAAGTACTCAACGAATGCTGCCTATTTTTAAGTTTATTTTGTGTGGCAGTATTCCTGAGGCCATCAAACTGTTTAGAAACTACTGGATAGTTGATTTTTTTCCACTCGTCCTCTCAGTCGACTAATTTCACACTAATGTAACACTGGACCTATGTAAAATACTAAATACCTCATTTATTTGTGCAACTTCGTCATTTAATGAACATAAAATGGCCATTAGAAATATCAGTTGGGCTCAAGCCTATTTCCAAATGTTTTGTGAACTACCAAGCCTTATGTAAATATTTCCTCTAGCCTTTCTATAGTATTTCCTTTCAAGCTGAATTTTTAGCCAATAATGAAAGTTACTGTTTATTTTCAGTACATTATTGAATCATTTGAGAATTTTAATCTCCTTTCACAACTGAGAGTATTTACTACTTGTCATATGAGACTGCAGAAGAATTGGTGAACATTACCTGAATTAGTCCCCCAACAGGATTTTTTTTTCCCAAATGGGAAAGGATTATTCATTATAGCCTATTATGCAACAACTCATCATCAACTACTATTTCAAGACTGTGGTGGGGTAAGTTTAGTAAAATGCTTTTATCTTCCTTTATCCTCCCTCCTTTAATTTCTTCCCTTATTCTCCTCTCAGTTGAACACTTTGTTACCTATCTGCTACTCCCATCTTTTTTTTGGCCTCTCTTGCGGTCTTTTTCCTATTTACTTCATTTCCAACATTTTCTTCGGCATCCTCTCTTTTTCCATTCTCATTACATGCCTATACCATCTCAGTCTTGCTTTCTCTACTATCTCATGTACTCCTACTCTTTCCCAAATAATTTCATTCCTACCCGCCTCGGTGGCGTAGTTGGCTAACACACTAGTTGGGTTAAGCTCGACTGCTGAGGATGGGGAGATCGAGGTTCGAATCTCGGTCGGGTGAACTGGGGGGTGTCTCCTAAATGATTTTCCACTCTCCATACACGAAAATGCGGGTTCACTTCCTCTAATTCAACCTTCCTAATTCCTAATCCATTGGCGTAATTAGTACTTAAAGCGTATAACCAGAACGGGTAGTAAGACACGATGCTAAATAATAATAAATAATAATAACTTCATTCCTAATCTTGTTTCTCATCGTGACAGCAAACATGATCCTCACAAAATTAATTCCCAGGACCTCCACTTTTCTAGTTTCACTTACATTTATTGTCCATGTTTCTGCTGAATATGTGACAATCGGTACAAAGTACGCCCTGTAAAACACTTCCTTACACTTCAAGGGGACTTACCTTCTACATAGCAGGTCTCTTACACACCTATAGAACAAATCTCCCTGCTGTCCTCTTCTAATTAAATCATTTCTCCTTAACCACACAAGATATTTTACTCTCTGTACTTTTCTCAGCTCTGCTCCACGCAACCTTATAACTTTACTAGGCTCTATCTTCCTTGTCATTGCCATCACTTCACACTTAGCCATGCTAAATTTCAACTTTCACTTCCTCATTCCATTCTTGTAGTTCTTCCTGTACTTACTCTTCCTTCTCCTCTCATACCATCAAGTCATCCACAAACATCATGGCTTTCATTTTTTCCTGCCACTTTGTTCATGACCATTTCCATTACCATTACAAATAGTAATGGTGAAACGGCACTCCCCTGCTTCACCCCATTTTTTATTTGGAACCACTCCGTCCTTCCACTCTCCATCTTAACACAACTTCTGTTATCATCATACATGCTTTTCACTCTCATTACAACTCCTATTTTTCCTTCGACCCCCTCCATCGCTTTTTATACTTTATTTATATCCACACTAGCATATGCTTTCTCCACATCCATAAATACCATTACCAAGTTTTTCCCATATTCATACCTTCTTTCCATCAGCCGTCATATGGCATAGATTAAGTCTATTGTAGACCTCTGTTCCCTAAATCTGTGCTGTTATTCTATCCACCTTACTTTTAATTTATTTCTTATTCTCTTTTCCAGTTTCTTCTCATATATTTTTGTACAGTGGTACATCAGCGTTATCCCCCTATAGTTTGTACACCTCTTCCTGTTTTTCTTGAAAATAGGTATTATAACTCCCTTTTTGCAGTTTTCTGGTACCTTGTTCTCCTTTCAAACCACTCTCAGAACCCTGTGTAACCAATGTATACCTACTTCACCTGTTGCTCTTATCATTTCCATAGCCAATTCATCCACACTCAATGATTTTCCTTGTTTCATCTTCTTTAATACGTCCTCCACATCTTTCCTCCTTTTCTGCTATTTCTACCTGCTTCTCTGTTTCACTCTCACTCCTTTCCTCTTCCAGGTTGAACATTTTCTTAAAATATCTCATCTATAGTTTATTTTCTTCCCCACCTGTCTTCAATGTTCTTCCTTCTTCATCTATCATTCTAACTTCTTATCTTTTCTCTTACCTCCTGTTTTTTACTTGGCTATATAACACCTTGCTCCCTTCCAAGCCCTGTTTCAGCATTTCCATCTATTTTTGCAATTATTCTTCCTGGCTTCTCGTAAAACTCGCTTCGCTCTTTTATTCTTCTCCCTATATTCTTCCTCAGTTTCCTCATTTCTATTCTTAAAATTCTTTCTGAATGCTTTAATCTTCTCTCTACTGCTTCCTTCATCCTCTAGTTCCACCAGTTATCTCCTTCCACTTAATCTTATTACTTGCTTTCCACATACCTCCTCTGCCGCTTCCACCACTGTTCTTAAACCTTTCTCACTTAACCTTTTTACTGTGTATTTTATCCTTGGGTATTAAGCTTTTTGCCTTTCTTAGGTAGAGCTTTCTTTCTTCTTCACTTTTACATCTGTTAAAAATGATTGCATCTAATGCATGAATCAGACCCATGGTTAACTCATCTCATATCAGTAGTTTGGCTTCTGATGATGGTTGCATTTTTAAATGCCATTCCCATGCAAATTTTTGTTCTGCGTTCAACACAGGGCCATAGGGCCTGAAAACATGTGTTTAAATTTAATACTCATTTATAGTGTTTTCTAAACCTGAGCTGCTACTTCTTTATTCAAGTAGCTCCTCATTTGTCCTCATGAGGACGACTTTAACTCTGCTCCACAAATAGGTTTTGGAGGCGCTGGAAATTGAACTCAGGACATCTGGATATGTAGTAAGCTACGCTGACCACAGAGGTGGTCTAGGGCAATACCTAAAGAAGTTTAGTTTTTTATTTTGACCCTAGCCCTCAAATTAAGCGTAGTTTACTGAAGCTTGATAAAAAAATATATAAAAAAAGTGCTTGTTAATTTGGTTCAAAATGGGTATTTGTTAAATATAGTCCATGTTCCTTCTAATGCATTAAAAAAATATTAATAAGTTCCACTTTCGATCCTCAAGCCACAGGACAAAATATTAGATTACTGTTAAAGAAACAATCTCATTGCCTCGATTTTTTTTATCACCGTGTCTTACTACTTGCTCAGGCTATACGCCTAAGTACTAATTACATTAACATGTTAGAGATTAGGAAGGTTTAACTTAGAGGAAGTGTAACCACAGTTGCAATTTAGGGAAAACCACCCTTGGTACACTTTCACCTCAACCTCCCAATCTTCTGCATTTTAATCTAATGCAAAAGTAGCGCCTAAGACCATGTGGCCACTGAAGTGAGTAATGATTTTCATTATAAGTTTCTTTAATCTATTATATGGATTGAGGTTTAAAGGTATAACAACACATTTGAGGGTATTAGTGCATTATAAAGTGGAATATTTTGTTTTGGAAGTTCTTAACTTTTTAAGATGCAGGCCAACTAAGAAAGCCAAACACAATTTTTAGGGACTGGAAAAATAAAAAGGGTATATATTTTGTATAAAAACCTTACTACATTAATTAATACACACAGTCCAGATTTTAATTTATTTGAGGCATACATTTGTTTTTCAAAAAAACAAATAAAACACAAATTTGAGGAAAAAATAAAATAAAACGATAAATTATTCTGTTAACAAAGATTAATGATTATTGTCATGAAAAAAAATAATGACAGATCAAAACATCTAGCCCAAGGAAAGATGTAGAAAGCAGGTACAATACTCAGTAGTGGCGATCCAAGGTTTCTAAGGGTACAGTGATAACAATCAAGACATAGGGTATAGCTTAGTGGTAACAGGCATTTTACTTCAATACCCAATAAAGTTACAATTTTTTCACCTATCGCAAGTATTATGTTTAAAAAAGTGAATTACAGTAGTTAACATTGTTAAATGTAAAATAGTTTAGTTCAACACTCAAAAGATATGTACAAATTCATGTATCAAGAAATTAGGTGGTGCCATTCATTATAATCTAAGAAGGGCCGAGGTGTGTTCTTGGCTTCAAATTCTATGTTTTGTTAAATAACACCACCAATAAACCTTTTATTTTATGTTAAGGTTTAATTGGTTTTTCTGTGTGTGTTTAAATATATCTTAAAAATGACACATGAACAAAGGAACCAAACTTGGCTTTGATTTCCGTGTTAAGGTGTAATTTTGCAAATATATTAAAAGTAAATAACCTGTGAAATACAACAAATCCTCAGTAAATGATAATTTGGCTTACATATGTTGGTTATGACCGAGAATTACACACATTTAGGTAAATATGAGGGTATGCAACTTATTAATTTAATTCAGTATATGCTGAAAAATTATAACTTGACACAGGAATCTAGTCTCATTTCTTTGGCCTAGTGTGCTTTGATTCTTGATACAGGTGTCGTTTATCAACATACATTTTAAGGAATATTTGTTAATTGCAGTCCTCGAAACCAAATATTACTGCATTTCTTTGATTCTTATACACACCTTTTTATTCCAATTTAAATTTCTATAAAAAATGGGCTGCACCTTAGAATCACAGTTCTTTTTCGATCAATGCCCTCGATGGTTCAGAAGATCTGACTGATATTAAGAAGGAAGAGATGATAACATACCTACTGATAAATAAGGTACTATTATGGTTAGTAAATTGAATTCTGTAACATTTCTTAGAAAAAGGGTATTTTAGCATTTAATTTTTATTTATTTTCTTAGAATCAAAGCTTTATTATGTTGGTGGTACTGAAAAATTAAGGTGCACCTTACAATCGATGGTGTCTTAGAATTCAAGAAATAAAGTAATTTCAATGTAGCAGGTGCTATACGCAGTCTTAATAAAAAGGAAATTACTTTATAGTCATTTTAATCAGTACAAAAACTACTTCCTATCAATTTTCCAGATTTTGAACCAAATAATTCTGACAGTGAAATTGAACGCACAAAAAATCTATGCCCAGGAAGTATATAATATGGTTTGAAATTGTTGCAATTTTTTTAAAATAGTGAATGTATGCCTTATACCATGCGGCCATGGAAGCAGATAAAATTTATTAATCTCTTTTTGAAATCAATATATTGAGTATCTGATTATTTGACAATGATTTGCTACCCAAGTGTAAATTTTTAAAGCTGGGCCATACACAACAGAAAAATTATGAGCACCTAAACTACTATGGTTTAAACTTTAAAGTATACGTACTGATTCAACGCAGAAACTCACCATTGACTTTTGCTATTTTACAATATTATATTGACTTATGAAAAATGTTATTTAATTTGTCATTAAATGAAAATTTTTTTGTCACATAATAGTGTTGAGAAACCGGCAATACTTAAAAATATACATCACGTCAACAACTTCCCAACTGCAACACTTGATTTTTAAGGGATTACAATAGAATACAAAATGAGGAAAATTATGGTTGTGATAAAGTATAAAAACACAATCCTAAGATAAGTAGGTTCATTGACCTGTTTCTTCCTTTGATAGTTTTACATTTAATTGATTATCATCAGCCTTCCTTAGAAAGTGCTAATTTATTTCACATGCAAGCAAGATATGTTAGTCCAAAAAAAGTAAAAAGATTAAATAAAATTCACAATAAAACAACTTAACACAATACAAGGCAAAACTGTTTTGTAAATCAAACACAAAGAAAGGAAAACCAAATTAGTTTTGTACATGTTGAGCATGGTTTCACAATCAGATTGTTATGGGACTTGTGATGTACACACAATTAGATGGGCTATTGCACAGAAGCCCTTTGACTATCTCGTAGTGGGGGTAAATAGAAAAAAACACTCTGATACAAATAGAACTATAATAACAATATCCATAATCTGTTTTTAAAATTGAGGTGGCCCAATGGCTAAATAATTCATAGTAATTTCCATTACTACACAAGTATCCATCATCTAGTATTGTTCAGATTTGAATATTGAACTTAAATAAGTTAGCGCTGGTTATGTTGACACCCTATACATTTTTGTTATTATTAACTAGTAATAACAATATTAGATTGGAAATTATGATAAGAATACAATCAGGAAATGCATGCTATAACTCGGTAAATTGTTGACATCTTGTCTGCTTTCAAAAAATGTAAAACTCAGAATATACATAACAATTTTATTGGTCATTCTATAAGAGTGTGAAACATGGTCTCTAATCTTACATGACAAAAAAATTTTTAGGGTGTTCGAAAACAAGGAGCTTAGGAAGGTATTTGGTCCAAAAAGAGAGGAGGCTACTGGGGAGTGGAGGAGGTTCCATAATGACGAGTTACATGCCCTGACCTCATCACATAATGTTGTTAGGATAGTGAAGTTTTGTAGATAATGGTGGGCAGGACATGCAGTGTACATGAGAGATTCTAGAACCTTCTTTAGGGTAATGACTGGAAAATCCAATGCGAAGAGACCATTAGGAAGACCTAGACATAGATGGGAGGATAACATTAGCTCAAGATAGGGATAGGTGGAGTACTTTTGTAATTGTAACAAGAGTTCCTAAGTATTATTTCAATATTTATAATCTGTAAAATTAAGCTCCCCAAGAACGAAGGATAAGATATCATTTAACAGAATGAAGGGAAAAATATAATTTAACAATGTTCAAACAAAGTTTAGCGTAAGCTATCTACAGTGAAACATGTTAGAACTTTTTCTCATGGAAGATTTTAATATTAATAGCAGTTCAAACAAATGGTATTTAATATTAATTTGACAGGATAAATACGAGTGGTTAGCACATTTTGCCATCGAGGACAAAGTGTGGTATAAGAGATTGCTCCTAGAATCTGTTTCCCAAAATGGATTTATCCAACCACTCAAGACACCAGATACGTGTCAAAGTATTCAAATATTAAAGTTTGAGTAAAATTTGACCTAAAATTTTTCCAAAACTTGAAAGTTTCAGGAACTTAAAATTTCCTAGTTTAATCAATATGATTCAATTTTAATATATTTTATTTAATAAACAGTTTCTCAATATATCTTTGTCTAATTTTAAAAAACGATTTCATTATATTAACAAGTCTGAATTTTTATGATCCCCTTTTCAAAAAATATTACCATTTTAAAAAATGTTAGCGTATAACCCGAACGAGTAGTGAAACGAGGTGCTAGATATTAAAAAAAATATTAAAAATGTTATTTTTGTATTTATGGTCTATGCATGGATTTATAACAAAAATTCAACTTTAAATACGTATAGTTCTGAATTGCTCAAACTCAACTCAAAGTGAAAAATATATTTTCCCACAAGCCTATTTCACTCAATCATGTAAATCTATTGCTGATATTTAGTATGGTACTTGTCAGTAGGGGCAATGGGGGAGATTCAAGTGCTAGGAAACTGAATTCGATGTTGCTAAATATACTCAAATTACTAAATTACAGATTCAGAGTTGGAACAATTCCTTGCAATTGTTTTTGTTAATCGAAAATGACCGAGGTTTTTATACAAATTGATCTTGTGTGTGCCTCCATCCTATTAAAACATTCAATATTGTCCTAAAACAGCCTAACTATTGACACCAAACATGCAAGCTGAATACTTTTTCTTTGTTCTAATTACAATTATCTTACCTTCCCTAATTTTATACAGTATGCTCTATAAAAGGATTATAAAGAGTAAAAACACATTTTTCATGTGTGTTTATTCATACTTTAATTATTGCTTGCTAAAAACTGCATATCATTATTACAATGGCAATGGTAACATATTAAAACTTCAAAATTTTACAAGAAAATGAAAAAAGACAAAGAACCAACAACCTTATTTTACAAATTTAATTTACATTGCAGAACTTGTACAATATATATTTGCACTTTATTGTAAATTTACTAATAAAACCAAAGGTAAAACTTGAAACTCATTTTGATAATTGATAGATACTACAAGAGTTTGAGAGGGGAGAAAAAGAGGTTATGAAATATAACAAGATCATCAAAATGCCATAGTTTAATCAAAACAACAATTAATTATTTATTCACTTATTTTATTTTCTGAAGAATTTTGACTAATATTATTTGTTTATAACTTAATTAAATAATTAGGCAAAATAAAGTTTCTTGAATAAGAAAAACTGCATGGCAATAAGTTTTATTATTTATAAATGGAAGGATAGGTCAAGGTCTGCACACTAGCAGGAATAACATAACCACACCACTCCCCAAATGGACAATGGGCTAGAGGGAACATGTCCCGCGAAGTGGACTAATAATAAAAAGTACCACTGATAAAATTATAATTAGCAAAATATGGCAAAGCTTAGCAACATATTAAAGCTGATTTTTATGTATGTATAAGATGGATCAAATCCTATATTTCTCTAGGTCCAATCTTAAACTTTCTTTCAGATCTAGAATCCAAATTTGAATCTCAAATCTTTAAACACATAATTTAAAAAAGTTGTCCAAGTCATGGTCATCATCATCAACAACTGTTTTCAGCCTATGGCCAAGTCTGTTTAGTAAAATGCCATACTTCCTCATTTGATTTCTTCCATATTTGTCTTGGTGATGGCGACAAATTATATATTTTGTTTGTCATGTCTAGTACATCATAAACAACAAAGAAAAACCTGCTTTGGTCCCCGCATGGCCTAAGGTGCTACTCTCGCAGTAGACTTGATTGATATAGAGGTTCAAAATTTGTTCAAGTGTACTGGGTTTTTTCTCTTCCAAAAATGCTTTTTTGACTTTCCCTCCACACAAATGTGGGTACAGTTTCTACAATTATAGTTTTCCTCATTCCTAAAACCATTAGCATGGTTTGTACATGAGTGTATAACCTGACCGAGTAGTAAGAGGTGGTGATAAACAAAAAATAATATAACATTGTTTAACGTGAGTCAATTTTATTAATATAATTTTGTCCTTAGTTGTGGTTTTGTTAATTCATTTTATCAATTACTTAAAATTGTAATTTGAAGCAAATGTCTTCATAGTGGTTTAGGTTTTTTTTTTTTTAGGTTTTTACGAATTTCCAATATCACAAATACCATTGGATTCGGAGGGTGCAAGTGTCCCATCTCTTGTATTAATTAGTGTTGAGCCATTTAAAACAATTACAGAACCATGCCACTATAGTTTCGGCCATCACTCAAAGTGAAAGGTTTAATCTTGGATACGCCCCTGAACAGACAATTCAAGCACATTCACAGAGAGATGAAACCCTGACTGAATTGTGGCATCAATAAATATCGAAGTTTATGAAAACACCTCGATTATTCATAATTTAGAATGCTAAAATCAATAATTTTTTAAAGTTTTCATGGCTTAAACATATCTATTTTGCATAATAAACCAATGAAGAAATAACAAACAAAACTATTAAGATGTCACTTACGACTTGGTACCAAGAGGAACCGAACAAGATAATTAATTACAATTACAGGCTAACTTCATGACTCAAACTGAAAATAAACTACAAATATCACATTCAAAACTTCCCTTTACCACTAGAATAAAATAGTTCATCCTAAATTGCCTGACCAAGCACCAAATAAACAACAAACCAAATATTCCTTCCAAAGCAAAAAAAAAGATCATAAGATGGTGAGTGTTTGTACTAAAAAAAATATTAAGAAAATCACCATATATTACTACTGGGTTCAGGTTATAGGCACATAATGCTTGTAAAATCATTCAACATTCCACCCTGTTCAACAGCAAACTCACATAAGTAGAGTACCCTGTCTAAAAGGTTATCGTGATTGCTCCACAGTAAACTTCAGTTTACCAGTGAGAATGCAACCTTAGCTCAGTCAGTAGCATGTCTGCCTACTGAGCTAAGGGTTCCTGGTTTAATTCCCGGCATGACCGAAAACCTATCATTGATGAAACTACGAGTTTACCCTTCCACATTGATGGTTCGGAACTGGATGTTGTGCCTGTTCTAGTCTTAAGATATATTATAAGGCATATGATGATATGACAGGCCTAGCCAGCCAGTAGTGGAAAATATATGGCTTGAATAAAATAATGACCCAGATCATGGGCTGGAAACAGTAGTGGATGCAAAGTAAGTGAAAATGCAACCATTATTATTCCTATTGGCCTAGCATTTTATAAATTATATCTAATACCTAAAGTTACATGTAATTTGCACACCCTTGATAATAAGGCACGAGTTTCAGTGCATCAGTTATTTTTAGAGTGTGAAGCTTGAATTCTATCGTGAAGTCAAATTCAATAAATTATTCTAACTTCAAACTGAGCCAATGTCAGCTTCAGAATTCAACTTGACTTTGAACAGGTGACAAAGAGGACTTTTTCTACAGGACTCAGTCTCATGGAACAGTTTCGTTAGTTCCCAACTCTATTGTTTAGTGTGGTTTTGTAACTATGTGAAATTATGCAATATTTCTGGCGAATGGGCAATTCTTGTCTTATTCTCCAGCCATTTAGAGATCTTCTCCTTGTCGCAATAATTTTATAGAAACTAAAGGAAAGAGTGATAAGAACAAATAAAAGGTCAAACACAATTTGGCTTTGGTAATGAAGAAACATTGCTCACCTTTGACACTGGACTGAGATCTAATGTCTGGTTTCCACACAATACCTTGAATTAAATTAATTTTTATCAAAATTATTCAGGAAGGCGTGCATAAAAGCACATCTAATCTTATCGGGGATATGAGGATCAATGCATAATTATAGTTTGACAAATAAGTAGATTAATTAATAATTATGTTAGAGCCAGGGAGATTTGGCTGTAGTATTAACAAGCCTAACATCCAGACCACAGGTATTGAATATAACCCTAGAATGAATAAGGGTTTAGCACCTGCCAAATGATTGTGATTCTTAAGTACAACTGAAAATGTTTCCAGAAAAACTAACCTTCGTCAAATGTTTTCAAAGATTAGGATTTAATATTGGTATATGGAAAGAGGAAGATGGAGGCATTTTTGCTAAACTGACAGCCCAGAAAGTCAATAATGATGATTATTTGGATTAAAAACTGAATAGATTTTACCAATCTCTAGATAAAAAAAATCAAAGAAAATGGTTAAGAATGATACTCTTATGTCCTATCACTCTCTACCGTATACTTTGACCATAAGATAAGAAATTCAAAACATAATTTGTAAATGAAGAAAATTATCATTATCTCAAATTGAATAAAAATGGATTCTAAATGATGTTCGGCTAAGCGTTTCTAATTTAGAGTTTATACTTTTTTTTTCTTCATATTTTTAGATAAAAGGAAAATTGTTTAGTTATTTTTAAATGGTGTTTCATTATATTGGTTGTTTAAACGTTTCTTTCTAACAAATATAATCATTAAGTGTTGTGAAAAAAAATTAATAATATGAATATTCTTAAAACTGGAGGTGTACCAATAGCAGAAATAATATCACTGAAAGAAGCACATTATATCATTATCAGTTTTAGTATCATCTCTAAGAAAATGATGTGATAGAAGGTATCAATATACAACTTGGGTTTTTAAGTTCAAGGAAAGCACAAGGCACATGTTGGTTAACACCAACCATTCATCATTTATTACATAAGAAACAAACAATCAATAAATTACTAATTTGGTAAACATTTACCAAAAATTAATATATGTATATATATATTTAAAAAAAGATGATATTAACTAGCAATAACATGTACTGCTCAATAACTGCATAATATAGAGCACCGAAACAGAAATTATGGTATAGCTATGATAAAATATGGTATCAATACACCTTCACTTAAAAAATATTTCATTTCAATGGTTATACTTAAAGTATGAGATAAATATATCTATATAGGCCTAATGAAGATTTACCTCTTGTTTTTGAAAGTAAGCCTGATGCCTATACATTTTTTCTCTCATTTCTTAATATGTCATTTTCTTTTCTAAAAGCATTTTGACTAAATTAATAAATAATATTAAGTAGATAATATAGATATATAAAGGATAAAATTATTTGAACTTCGATTTACTCATAATTAATGAGATTACATTAACATTAAAAATAAAAGTTGTTCAAGAGACATGTATAAAAGTTATGGATAACCCATTTAATGGCTGGGTCAATATTTCAGTAAGTATATTATGTTTGCTTAACTGTTGAGTTTTAATGTAAAGTTTAGGTTCTGGCAAATAAAAACATGTCACCATTGCTATATTTTTTCTTGCTAAATAACAATTATTATTATTATTATTAACACGGCTAATAGTGTGAATTACAAATCGAAAACGTTTTTGTAAAATTCTTCTGTAATATTATCAATATTCAATATAATACAATGTACAAACTTTGTCAATGGAACACAGTATTTTGAAAATTCACTTGAGTATGAAATACATCTAATTTAGAACATTTGAAATGATTAATACTAATACAAAATACTTGTCTCTTGCTTCCCTGATGACTAGCTTAAGTTCTGCCAAGAAGAGATTTCAAATTAAAGTAGAAAATAATGACAAATGTTGACGAGTCAAAAGAATGATGAACCAGTCTAATAAGATATTTCCAAACTACCTATTCAATTCCAACGATAAATATTATCTATGCTAAAATATTATTAATGGATAACATTATCCCTACATTGAATTAGATAATCACAATAACAGACTAAAAAAGTGTTGGGCATAAGTTAATACATTTAAATTTCCCCAAAAATATGGTTTTATATTATTTACAAAATAGTTTTTCTCAAGTTTATATAACTCTCATTGAAAAGAGAATAGAAAGGATAAGCAATACACACCATACAAATGTTGGACAAAAAGTTCCCATCTAATACGTAATACATAACAGTAATTATTTGGGCATGTCAGCAGTGGTGTTCTGTTTGGGGGAGGGGATTTATGCCCCTTGAGAATTACTTTATGTTTTATAGATATAACTCTATAAGGAAAACCTCCTTTCGCTTTATGAGGTAATTGTATTATATTTGGAAGAAGGTACAGGAAAGATGAATAGAAACATATAAAAGGGAGACAAACACAATATGGCCTTTACAATGAAAAGAACAGTTCACACTTTACACTGCTGCCAATGGACAAACCATTACCTCTTTGTCCATTGGCAGCAGTGTAAAGTGTGAACTGTGTTCTTCTTTTCATTGTAAAGGCCATATTGTGTTTGTCCCCCTTTTATATGTTTCTATCCACCTTTCCTTTATGTTTTATAGGAATCTGCGAGTATTAAAATTTAGAACTCGAGCCTAATCTCAACCGTTTAATATTTATTATTATTATTATTATTATTATTATTACTATTAAGGTTTAAAGGCAAGACAACACATAAAGGTCATTAGCGCTAATCCATTAGTAGAAGCTTTAGTTCAAACTTGACAGTTTTATAATTTTGGCAAATCCAGGCTCGATGTATAAAGCTGTATTGTCTCTCTGGTGATGGGTGACTCATTGTTTATTAGTCTCTCTACTTGTTGGTATGTTTTTGTGAAATGTGCAGTTGCCATATATTCTTTTCATTGTAAAATTATTAATGCTAGAGTTATTTCATAGCTATTGTTTTATATTTATTTTTAATTGTTGAGTTTTAAAAGTATAAATGTATTTATTTAATTATTATTATTAGCACCGCGTCTTACTACCCGTTCGGGTTATACGCACTTATGCTAATGTGTAATGTTAGGGTGATTGTGAGATGAAATGGAGGACCTACAGTTTAACGTGGAATCCGAACCACGGCGGAGGTTTATTTAATTCAAGCTTAACTCTACTTGATACTCAGTAGGTTTCTTAAAAACTCACTCTCTTTAAGGAAAAACCTCATTTCACTTTTTTAGATATTTCCTTTATAGTTGGGTCAAATTCACTATTTTATGAATCTGAATCTCCAATTTACTTTCAAATCCTGAATATCAAATCCAAATCTGAATATCGGAAAAAATTATTATCAAAAGTGGAAATATATAATAGAATAATATAAGATACAAATTGTAATCAAATGTTAAATTACTGGTCTGGGGCCTGGTTGTTAAGTTCATTCTACAATTATAATCAGTTTTAAACCACCAAGAAGTAGTATTAGAGCGCTAAAACAAGTTTCACCTGGAAAAGAAGCCATTTGAGTCTCAAAAAAATTTTTTTTTCTCAAATATCCTAAAGGATTTGAGGGATTCAAGGGTCCCATCCCTAATTTAAATATATTCGGAAGAAGAAACAGGAAAGGTGGCTGTAAACACATAAAATGGAGCTCGCTTGAGGTTGATTGAATGAAAAAACCTGAGCTCTCAGTCCCCTAAAGTTTGGTTTTAAATGGGAACTTTTGGATCTATACTTTATCTGTGGAAATATTGTTGGCCTTACCCTTTAATTCTTTTTTCAATGTCAATTTTTCTTTTGTTTATCCCACGTCTAAAGAAGTATGATATATTTACCATTTAATTCATTATTAAAATAACAACACTGACAATACATTATGATACAATGGTTTTTTCTCGATATTCTTGAATAAAAATAATGTCCTTGTGAAAAATTTATTTTATATAAATTTCAGAACCAAAATAGGTTTTTCAAAATTGATGAGAATTGTTTTTATCCATTTTTTAAGTGCATTTGTAATATGAGTAAAATTTGAGAGCCAAATGTAGCGTAAACATTGTTTCGCTTTATGGAACTAAAGCGAGGCTACACGATACACTTTGGTTTCCTAAACTTACCTTATGAAGAACCTTTTAGAGCATATGTAAACATATTGCGTCACCAAACTATGACAAAAGCTTGGGATATTTATCTTATAGTTATGAAAATAGAAACAATAACTATGTCAAAGATGACAATTTAAAAATCTGGGCAAATACATGTAAGTAGATGTATTAGCTTTTGCGAACTATCAGATAAGGATCTTTTTATGGCGATTCTAATATACTCAATGAGACCAACAACCTTTAAGATACAGATGAGCCAAATATACAAGAAAAAAATAACCCTACAAATAAGAGTTACCAAATGTTTATGGTAAGTTTAAAACAAATGTTAATATTGTAAGATTTAGTGAGTAAACATATAAAGTATCATTTACGTTTTACAGTGTTATGAAAGACTGATTCATCTTTCTAGCTAAAAAAAAATAATTTTACAATATGGTGTGAAATATATATCTTTAATATAAAGTAAAAAGATTGGTTTATTATAGAAATATTAATTAATATCAGTTATAATACTTGATTCTTATAATTGCACAAGTTGTCAACTTTGAAATGTGTGTGTTACCTAGCACAAATGTTGCTGCCAACTATGGTAACAGCATTTATACACTTCTTTGATAATTAATTGGAAAGCACTCCAAGACAATGGGGAATAGGCACGAAATTCATATTTAATAAATTCTTATGGATTTAATTTTAAATCTTGTGACCACTTTGACAAGGAATTCAACCATCCATCATTCAAACCGACAATTTGTTCCTAAATATATTTTAAATGTATAATTTTAGCTGTATTTAGATTGATTCAATCATAAATCTACAATATAATCACAAATTATAAATTGCTTAAAGAAGATTCTTCTTTCTCTTAGAAAGAAATAAAATCAAAACATATTATCAATCATTTGAACAGTACTAAAAAATATTAGTAATAAATTATATTATTATCATTGCTTGGCAAATATTTGTTGTCATATTTCAAATGGACAACACCATTAGTTTCACATTGTACTAAGTATTTATATTATATTTTAATATTTATTCAGAGATAACAAATTATATATAAAACATGTAATTAAATTAGTATTCCACTCGAACTTAGTTTTTTTTAAATAACTGAAGACTATTAAATCCTATACACAAAAGTAGTTAATGAGAGTACAAGTTAAGTACACAACCATAAAAAATAAGTGAAATAAAAATATTTTTGCTACAGAAAAATACACACTACATAAATTAAAATACCGCTATTATTTTGTCAAAGATAAATAAGAGACACACATACACACAAATATTTTTAACTTTCTACAGAATACTTGCGACTTCTCTCTCAGAATTTTGTACGCCACATTTGAAGCTAACTTAATTTCAAACATATTTTAATTTTATCGTCCACTTCAACAAGTTCTTGTTCACTTTGAAACTAATTTAACAATCAAACACTCACTCAGTTATGGGATGCTACGGCAACCTTGAGGAGGGAAAGGGAGTGGATGCAGGAGCTACAGTCCTTCTGTCAACTCGTTGTTTGATGTAGAGCTAAGTCTAACTGTCGTAACTGGAAGATCCATGATCATGCCCTGGGCTAGGGGGGGTGCTAGGATTACTGCTGTTGTTTGACGCAATGGAGTGCCGCGGACTTCCTCCTCCTCCTCCAATCTGGTCCTGCATTAATAGAATGTACATTATGTCATGGTATATATACTTGTCAGCAGAAGAGGGGAAGTGTTATGAGCAGATAAACAAATTGACTCATAGGGTAAAATACTCATTTTCTTCTCTCTCTTTATATTTCATACAATGGTTTCTTGAGTGTGATTTCAAGTTAAGATGCAGCCCCCTTCAGGGAAAAGCTTCAAATTCAATTCACAGAGTAGGCAACATTGTAAAGCAATAAAAAAATTAACAGTCACCATTTTGACACCAATCATGACCTGGCCAAACCTGTGCTCATTCATGATTATATTCACAATCAAGACTTTCAAACCAGAGCAACAGTTCTCAACACAGACAGTGGAAACTGGGTCACCAATAGAGCGATACATACATCTAGAGATTCTTTTCCTTTAATTTTATTTTTCATTCAGATAGATTACATTTCTAAGATAAAGGTGTGAGAAATTTTATTTTACTCCCTCTTCAGTTTACTAGTGTTATGAACAGTTTATTAAAATTTAAAATATAGTAGGCTAGTGTTTTGAAAAGTTTATTGAAATTAAAAATATAATAAGCTAGTGTTTTGAAAAGTTTATTGAAATTAAAAATATAATAAGCTAGTGTTTTGAAAAGTTTATTGAAATTCAAAATATAATAAGCTAGTGTTTTGAAAAATTTATTAATATTTAAAATATAGTAGGCTAATGTTTTGAAAAATTTATTCAACTTCAAAATACAGTTGGCTAGTGTTTTGAACAGTTTCCCTCAAATTTCTGATACACCCAATAATTCAAAAATATAAAGACTATCCCTGTGTCTACTGTAGAAGAAAGAAGATGTCACATTTGTGCATTGGATTCTTCCCACATATTTCCCCCCTCTTTTCTTAGTAGGCCAGTAGGTGAGGAGTTGAATAAGGAATTAATTCATGATAAAGGTTTTATTGTTTTAATCACTTCAGCTATGACCCAATTTGACTATCCTAGGTTTTTCCCCTCTGCCGAGGTGAGCTTAAGCCATTAGGTATAAGAAACTGACATAAAATGGGTGTTTTTTCAGTTTTTCAAGAATGCGAAAACAGTGCCTTAAATAAAAAAAGTAGCTGATATAAAAGTCGTAGAGCTTGAAATTCTGCATAAAATGAGTACCAATATATCATATTTATAAAAATGGGGTACATGAATATATTGAGTTGTAGATCTTTAAAAACCTGCATAAAATGAGTATTAGGATGATAGAGGTACTTTGGTGCACAAGTACCAGGCTAGCTCTTATAATTTAGCTAAGCACTACTTTCTAAGTTTTGAAAAAATTAGCCTTTTGTGTTTTTTACGCATCTAACAAATGGACTAAAATGAGGTTTAAGGAACTGAAAGTTTGCATTCAATAGGTATTATAATCATTTATTATAAAAGTAATAAGAAATAATAAAAAAAAATGTATTACATTATTGCACCGTGGTCATTTCAAAGATAAGGTTGGTTCTTCATTATCTTCATCTTCATCTTCATCTTCATCATTTTCAAACAACTGGTGGAGCATCTCTTCTGTGATATTGTCATCATCTTCCATGGTTTCCTGGACTTGATCTTCGGAGGGAATGTTTGTTCATGAATGCATTCTGCAGTTCACACAAATGGTAAAGAAGTTAATCCCCACTTTTCAGCTACTCCAAGTGGCCATGCAGCCTTTGGTGCATTTGCAGATGATCGTCAATAAAAGCGACTGCAGAGCAGGTTGTTTCAGGGTTATTACTGGGGCCAGGCCAATTATGGTAGTTTGCCAACCCCAGCTCAATGGATTTAACTAGTAGTCCAAACACGTTTGAACTTGCAGGTATGCCTTCAAGCAGTGTTGGTGTGCAGCTTTCGGCGTCTGAGGTAATGAAGTCAAATTGAAATTGGTTTTCACTAGTGATTTCACAAACAGCTGAAATCTCAAGCTATTCAAAGTATCACCACTCTTACCTCCATACAGTGCTACCAAGAATTTCTGCCCTGCATCTAGTAAACTGTCTGGATGGCATTTTTGCTCATAAAAACTTGGGCCACTTCCAGAAGTGCGTCATTTTGAACCAGTAGCTTGACAAACTTCTTCTGTCCTTGACTGTAAAGTGCGAGGTGGTATAACAACTGAAAGTGTGAGGGAATAAAATAGAGTTTTTCACGTATTGAGGATGTTGGAAGCTGCTGACAGAGAACAGGTTGTTTGGTGATTTTCCTTTTCCTGGTTTCAAGAAGAAAATCTTGGCAGATGGTGAAACTAATGCTGTGAGTATGATTAGGAGATCCATGTCTTCCCCAACAAGTGCAACACAATCATGTTCTTGGATGGCATCAATTGCAGTGGAGACAATCAAGTGGTCTGCATCCTCCTTTGCTTGCTTAGCTGAAATGCCCTCGCTTTCAAATTTCTCATTCAGCATGGATATAAGCCTTACCTTGTTATGAGTGTTGGACATGATCTTCTCTTGAGGCATAGTTGCTATCATAGACGCAGTGTCTCTTGGCACGCCTTAGATATTCAGCTGACTTGGTGCTGTTTACTGGTAAATATTCTGGGTACCCATCAAAAACTACAGTAGTGGTACCTTGGCAGTAATATTTCTTTATGTATGCAACATATTTGTCGAGAATTGCTGAAAAAGGCTTACAAATCTTCCAAACTACATGATACATAAGAAATCCTCCATCAATAACACATAAGCTACACGATGTAAGTTGACATGGTCAGTTATTGGAGTGAACAAATCAAATCGTAAAAAAGGGATTTTGGAGTTTTAGTCATGACTGTTTCATCGAAGGGTAACATGGGATAGGGAGCCCACTCATACTTAAAGTACTCCATCAACTCTTTATCTGATTTCTTCAACATGGCGATCCTGCGAAAAAGTGTATCCAGATTCATGGGAATTTCCTCATTACCGATTTTCACTTTGAACTTTAACTTTGGATAGGCATAACTCGATTTTTCCTTACAAACTTTACTTGTTTGAAGTTTCTCCCAGCTATGTTGCTCATGGAAGAATCTTCAATTTCAAAAGCTTTGTGACAATTTATAGTTTCATCGCCAAGAAAGCCAGTACTATTGACATCACAAATTCTGAAACAGGAAATGGATCATGGGACTCAAACCAGCCTAGAAACTTTTGAACATCTTTGTTGTCACGCAGTGTTTTGAATTCCTGGCATCGGTGTGATGTTCAGAAGTCGTGAATGACAAATTGCATAAATCTTCTACCTGTTGTGAAACTGTAGTGACAATTGGCATGGTGAGAATCCATTTCGTTAAAGTATTGTCAAAAATATTACAATCATGACTAAGGCCACTACTACTTCAACGATTGCATCAAAGTCTGCTCAATCATTATGTCCGTCCAGATTCAACTCCAAAACTTGTTTGATCGTCTTACCGTGAACCAGCCATTCACCACATAATAGGTTGGTGCAAGTTTAACCTTCATGACCAACATATACAAGTTCAAGTTTGTTTGCGAACCTCTGGTTGATATTTGCAAGTGTAGAATTTGTTTTATAGCTGCTATCTAAGAAAGCAGCCTCAAGGACCTGTAATATCGCAATTGTTACTTCCTCACTTACTTCCATTCATGTCAATAATATGTGTTCAAGAGCCAAATTACATATAGTGTATGAGCTCTAACAACTTTTAAATAAGCATGTCCATACAACATTTTTTCAGTTAAAGCATGAGAATATGCAACCCTAAATGCATCTTGCAAGGCACTACCATCCATAATGTACCCAATTACGGCTAAGAAGGATATTAAAAGATGAAAAAACCCCAATTATACAATAACTGTACTTAGATTGTAGTCAGCAGGAGTAGAAGCAATTATTTCTCAAGCTTTCAAATACAAGGGCTGATCAAATGTTACAAAACAGATGTCTTGATTCATAGACTTGCAACTCGTAGCTGCTGTGAGAAGTGTGGTATAAATTGTATCATAGTTTTTTGGAGGTGCATTATTAAAAGGAAGATAAAGCATTTGTGATTTTGAGCAGGGGTTGGAGGCTATCTTCTCCCCCATGAAGCCATTCCAACCTGGAATTTTAGCTCCTTTCCATTTCCCAAAAATCCACATGAAATGACCAGTTAGAACTTTGATACTGGAGCACTCTTCCCTAAGGTCCTCAATCATTATGGCCACAAAAGATGACTTACCTTTTTCAAAAGTAACCAATGGAATAGAACCAAACTTCCCTACAGTACTAGCTTTTGGAACAACACCCACTCTTGAAATGGCACCTCCTGAAGAAGTAGAAGTTGCAGGGGTAGTGATTTCTACATCAACATCTGCATTGTCATAT
This sequence comes from Timema douglasi, assembly GCA_901482245.1. NCBI lineage: Eukaryota > Metazoa > Arthropoda > Insecta > Phasmatodea > Timematidae > Timema > Timema douglasi. The sequence continues at coordinate 51,161 of CABEEJ010001616.1, forward strand.
ACAAACTGGGCAAATAATTGAGGATATACGTGCTCTGTGGGTGGTTTAGACAGAATATCTAAAATATCCTTATTTCATCATAGGAGCAGCTGAAGCCTAGCGTGAGTGTTATAATATTAGATCCCTTGAGCCGTACTTCCTTGAAACCAATTCACCAAAGCCAACTTGAAGGGAAGAGATGAAGGACCTTGGTCTTGTTGCAGATAATATTGAATGTGCAATGGAGGTGACCTTGGTTTTCAATTTGCTTTCGTTTCCACGTTTGCCTTTAATTATTACAGCATCCAGCAAACACTTCAGGGATTGGAGAATATCATCTTCATGGTCCTCCAAGAAATTGTGGGGGTCCGAATAAGCATCCAGAGTATACACTTTAGATCTGATGTCCCCTCGTATAATATCACCTGCAGCTCTACCTATAAGGAGGTACTCTTCCCCCTCATATTTCTTTTGTGACTCATACCATTGTTTGGTCAAAATTTTGTAAACAGTATTTCTGAAACAGATTACATGTTGTTGATTTTTACCAGTAGAAATGATGTCATTCCCATATCTGTCTAATAGTCTCTTTTTCAGTATTTTTTTCTGATTGCTCTGTATGTGATTGCAAATATGTTCAAAAGCAGCAGTAACATTATCATCTTTGGGCCTTCCCAAAGTTTCGCTTGTACGTGCAGGCAACAAAAACTTTTTCATGCGTGATTGATGGTATCTCCCATCACTGGCTAACAGATCACTCACATGCCAAATCCGGGAACTGACATCTACTTCCCACTTATCACCTCTGTTTTGAGCTACTTCTAAGGTGTGGTTTTTGAAGTTCATAGTAGTTACAAGATTTATCACCTCTCTTTTCCAACTGGTTTTTTTGTTTGCTTGCTGACTAAACACCCCAGATGCTTCTTCAGCATAAAAATACATTTCTCTTTGAAATAAAAAAAATGGCGCACTTGATCGTTGCTCCCGTGTGTGACTCTCCCCTGCTTTTGTAGCTGCAGCCATGCACTTCTCTCTTGTATAAGATTTTTGGCAGCCGACATGAAATTTTACAAAGTCACACCCTCAAAACACAATATCCTTTCCATCTCCTATTTTATTGCTACATTCGATCAATGTTTTAATTCTCCTATCTTTCACAAATACTGTCTCACCTTCCAATAACGATGATTAAAGAGTTTACAAATCACTTTAATGATAATGAACGGCATTTAATAATAGTTTAGTGTTTAAAAAACACAACACTAATCGTATTGAGCGTTTTAAAGAAGGCAACGGGGGGTGTCCGCATGATTTCATTTCGCCACTAAAGCTTGATTAGTCAGGTATAGACCACTTTCTTGATTTTGTGTGTCATTTTTTTGAAAACATGACCAATATATTCATGTACCCCATTTTTATGAATATGACACATTGGTACTTGTTTTACACAGAATTTTAAGCTCTACAACTTTTATTTAAACAATTTTTTTTAATTTAAGGCACTATTTTCACGTTATTCTTGAAAAAAAACCCAGTTTTTTATACCTACTGGCTTAAGCACACCTGGGCGGATGGGGAAAACCTAGTATAGTCATATTGGGTCATAACTGAAGTTATTTAAAAAAAAAAAAAAAACTTTATCATGAATTAATCCCGTATTGGCCTTTTTTAATACCCAACCTACTGGCCTATAGTTGAACTTTCTTCACAAAGCTTTCACTTAATTAGTTAAATCTTAAGATATGCATTATGTCTAAATACATAGACCTTTACATAAAAACTTGTGTGATATTTTTTAATGTGATTTCTAGAGTTGGGTTGAATCCAGTATTTTATGAATCTGAATCTTGAATCCAAATCTCCAACTAACCCTTTAAACCAGAATATGAATCTTGGAAAAATTTATAAACTTACAAGAGGAAATATAAATGTAAAAGAATAATATAAAATACTAATAGTAACTAAATATAAGCAATCTTTCTTATAATCTATTCACTAAACATTCATACATTCAGTTCAAGAGTTAAATTACTGGTCTAGGGCTTGGGTGTTAATTAGGGCTCTGCGAGTACTCAAATTTCAAGCTTCGAGTCAAGCTCGTCCTTTAAGCTCAAGATGGAGATCGAAAGTTTTGTAGGCCTGTCATTTTTGAGCTTTCACTTGATGTACTTAATAATAAATTTTTAAAACGCAATAGTAAGCAGAGGTATTTAATTGAGATATCGGCATTTACACTTGTAAATAATTTGGTTATTTAATAAATTGTTAAAAATGAATATCAATTTTCACATTAATAATGCAATAGAGCTTTAAAACCACTTTCGACCAGTAAATTGATTCACTATTGACGTCCATTTTGAATTATACTTGATTGACGTTCACTTGTATTGCCATGACAAAACAATGAAAACAGAAATAACTAAGTATATTACTAAATAAGTGAATGATTCTTTTTACTATTTTTACCTGGTCACTTTTTAATATAATAATTTATGTTAAATTAAAAATGTAATATTAAGTATATATTATTACGTTAAATGTTTTCATACTTAAGATATTTAAAACTCATAATTAACTAATATGTTTAGCTACAAAACTAGCACTAGTTTAGTTACTATTTAGTTATAGAATTATGTTGATTAACCTGTCTAAAATCAATGATGATCTTATTTATTTCAATACAAATTTAACAAACTTCCCACATTCATATTAAAAAGTATTTACTATTTCATAATGTTTGCTAAAAATATTATTTTAGTCATATTTTTAATCTCAAAGTATGAGCATAAAATTTTACAAGCATTAAAAATTGAATTGAAGTAAATTTCTCAATAAAATAATGTCTAACGAGAGCCTGTACAATGCGCATGTGCAACTGCTCATAGAGGAATGGAAATGGAACAGAATATGTGATCATACACGTTTACATTTACAAAATGTGGGTGAAACACTTCAAATTTTTAATTGTTTATGATGCTTACGTTTTCTTATAGGGTTAGTTAAGTTACTGAAGCATATTTTGGGGAATCACTAGCCTATTAAAATGTCAATTTTATTAACTTTCTATTAAAACAGTGTATAAATACTCTACAATAATGTAAAGTGATAGTGAAAGACATAGAGATGGGTCGAATCCACTATTTCTCTAATCTGAATCTACATTTTACTTTCGAATCTCGAATCCAAGTCCTAGCAAATCGTTATAAATTTTATAATGATTTACAAATAGACCTACATTATACAGTATAGGACCAAATTGTGAATTAAGATTTAGTATTTCAATTTTAATCAACCCCAACCACCCCTCACAAAATACAGGTTAAAATCCAGCCAAATTAAACAATCTAGACTCATATTATTGTTTAAAAATCAAATCAATCAAAATTTGAGTGTCTTTTAGTTATTTTTAAAAGTGTTGTTAGAATGAGTTAAGTTCCTAAAAACATGTGAAATAAACAGATTCGGCCTAGTTATCCTTTGATCAACTTTACTCATCATTAAAGGTTATTTTATTGTATAAAGATAGCAAAGATAAAAATACAAACGGATATTTTTAATAAAGACTAAAACAACATGCTTGACAATAAAACATACATTGGAAATAGTGACCTCAATAATGCCTAAGTATGTTTTATTATTATTTTATTATATATCCATTATCTATTTTCACATAGAAAACAAATATATTCAATTCTTGCGCTATATTGATTTTTGAGAATACATTCTATTTAAAACACAAACATATTTTCAACTATAATAGGTTCATTCCAATTTTATAAGGCAGGACTACGTTTGAAATTTTTACAATTACTTCAATAACATATTTGAAAAAATAATAAACTATAAATGTCTAGCTTAAGGATCGTATGCAATAAATTGGGGTTCTTTGCATAGTTGTAGGTAATTAAAACCAGTTGGGTAGTAATAATTAACAGTATCTTTGTTTTAATCATTACTCGGGCGAGTAAAAATAATATATGTCATGGCGGCTGACTTTATATTGTGTGTAATGGTGGCTGACTTTGTATCATGCGTAATGTGTTCTTATTTCTGTTAAAAAAAAAGCAGTAATTTGTTTTATTTATTTCGAGTTTATTTGTAATTATAGTTTTGATTTTCAGTTTTTGAAGAGTTTTAATGTATTCATTAAAATATTTACAAGATTGTTCGTGAGGTGAAAGTTTTAGAAGTTAGCATGTGCCGAAACAGTCGAGTCCAAGTTTCCCATATAGGTGGGAGGGTAGGGTTCTAGGCACTTAAGATTTTCCATACCTAACTTTTTTTTTAAAGAAGATTTTATTCATGTTTATCTCTTTTGTTCGACAAAATTAATATTATGGATTAAGTTGTGCTTTTTAAGTAGGCCTAACTAAGTAATTTTTGAATTTAAAATATTATGCTTTGTTTATGAGGTGAAAGATTTGATCATCGAATCCAGTAAAACACCGAATCCTAGAATCTTGAATACTTGTCAGGATTCGGTGGATTCGAGTGACCCACCTCTAGCAAGAAGCTAACCTGAAAGGAAAGTTAGGTTAGGTATAAATATAAACAAACACTTCTCTATTTCTTCTTACACTTTTATACTTCTCACTTCTTCAAACTTCCACCGTTGAACATTGTTTTGAATTTTCGAAGATATTTATTTTTTATATGAAGATAAATTAATGAAAAAGTAATATTTCTGAAAATTCAAAACAATGTGCTACTGTGGAAGTTTTGAAGAAATGGTAAGTGTAAAAGTGTTTAAAGAAATGAAGAGAGTAGTGTTTTTTTCTATTCAGGACTAGCCTATCATTTAAGGGGTAGACTTCCTTTACTATCACTTACCTTACATTATTGTACATTTCCAAGCCATCATGCAATTGTTAATTTTATTACTTTTTTTTTATAATTGTTAGTGTGATTTTAATGTCCTTAAAGACATGAGTATTGAAACCATCTTAATTATTTTTTCTATTAGACCCTATTTTTTTAGTGTTGTTCTTATTTTAAAATTGTGTTTTTTAAGTGTTATTTCTCATTTAAAAACTGCTATGTCCATTTATTAACTTTTTTTCTAAAAGTATTTATATTTATAAAAATGAGTGTAATTCCTATTTTAAAAACATGTGTTTTAGTATACTTTTTAAATCTGAAATTTTAAAGATGTGATACCTATTTAAATTTAAAATAAACAAATATATATTCTTTACATTTTAAAATAAATATATACTCTTAACATTTTAAAATTATTAATATATTCGAACTCGACTCGAATTCAAGAGCTTTTAAAAATACTCGACTCGAATGAAAAAACCTTAATTCACAGACCCCTAGTGTTAGGTCTGTCCTATAATTATTTTGGTTCTGAACAACCAATAAAGAGTTTTTGAGCTCTAAAACTAATTTCCCTTGTAGGTATTTTTAAGGATTTGAGTCTTAATCTAGAATTTTCTCAAATTCTTGAATCTCCTTAAGAATTAAAAGGATTTGAGGGCCTATCCCTAGTTATTTTCAAGATCTATGGACAAAAATTAACTAATAATAGCCCAAATGTTACTGGAGGTAAAAATCATGTTGACTAATGTAATTTAAAAGAGTAACTCCATTCTGACACTTACCTTGCTCACTTCATGTAGAGAGGGGACACTGCCAAGACTGTGAGGCACGTGGTGGTGCATCAGGGGATCTGCGTCCCCCAACAGACCATCAGGGGAACGAGGGAGGGATGGTGGATTTACCACCGGTCTCTGTGGCGGGGCTGAGCGACGAGAAGATGTTGATCCTACACACAAAAAAAATGTAACAAAAACAATAGAATTACATACATACACATGATATTTGATATACAAATTTTTACAAGATTTTGTGTAAGATAAAATAATATCTATGAATCAAAATATTTTGACATCTTTTGGGTAGTTTTGCGCCTCAGCATTTTATCAATAACAAAATAAGGAAAAATAAACGAAATACTAAATAAATTAATACAAATACTAAGTGAATACACACACAAAACAAATTCAATTCATAATTTTATTCATGCTTATCTCTTTTGTCCGACATAATTGTGATTACGTATTAAGTTGTGCTTTTCAAGTAGGCCTAATTTTTGAATTCAAAATAACTATGCTTTGTTTTTAAGATGAAGGATTCGACTATCGAATCCAGTAAAACACCAAATCCTCGAATTTAGAATACTTGTCAGAATTCGGTGGATTCAAAGATTTGAGTGGCCCATCTCTAATTATAATATAATATTAAAATAAAGTATTCATTTAGGTATTTGTAAAACGATATTTAAGTAATATATCATAAAAATATCTATACATTCAATGTATTCATAAGGATGATTAGTTTTTTTTAAGTTTAAAAATTATAACATGATGTGTTCCTTCCTTTTATTGTAAAATTTACCATATTGGCCCGAAAATAAGCCGCATTTTTTTCCAAGAAACAGCCCTCATAAAACTCTAATGCGGCCTATAATCACACTCTTAGATAATACACATTCAAAGTTGTATCTATAGGATATGCATGTTGTAAAATCGATATATCTCACCACTGCTATTTAAAAATAAATGAACCTTGATAGTTGGCAAAATTATTTAAAAATAGATGAACCATGACAGTTGGAAAAGTTATTTAAAAATATATGAAGACTTACTATCTTATTTGTGTGTACAATATTTGAGCCATAATGGCTGCCAAATAAAATTATTTTTTCAGCACATTTTATCGGCAATATACACTTTTGGTAAAGTACGCTTAAATATTTCTAGCGAGATTTTGTTTCAGTATGTTGGTCAACATTTATTTTAATGTGAGAACAATAACTTAGTATGCGTATTATATGGTCAACATTTATTCTATTGTGAGAACAATAATTTAGTTTATGTATTAAATTCGGAAGTGCAACATGACGAATCATGTTGAGAAAAGAGCGGGTTTTAGCCAGGGAATAAAGTGTGAACAACTTACCTTTTTTTTTCCAAGCGATTTAATTTTGAGTATGAATAACTTACTTTTTTATTTTCAAGTGACATAAAAAGTGTAAATATTGTGAGTTTTTTCTATGAAAGTGATTTTATTTAAATAACCTAATCTTAAGTGTAAGCACCTACCATTAAACAATTTCTATTTTCAAATGATTTAATACACTGACCATATTTAAGTGGGAATATAGTTTTTTCTCTAAAAGTTGTCAAAAATTTGGGGTGCGGCCTATTTTCGGGTCAATACGGTATATTGTGTTTGTCCTATCTGTACTCTTCTTGGTGCAAGTTACCATTAAGAGGAGCAAAGCCCTGAGCCGAGGGCCTAGTCATGTGTCCAGACATGCGCCTCTGCTCAGGGGGTGGGTGTAAGGGATGTCTCAGGGGGGGATGTCCCATCTTGGTGGAGTACATCACCCTCTGTTGGGGTGGTAAAGGGGGCTGGTCTGCTGTCTCCAGAGTTGTAGGCAGGTCCATCAGGCGCTGGATCTGTATACCATCTCCAGGACCCATGTGACTGATGTGGTTGAAATTGGTGGGAGCAGAGATCATCTTGGATGATCTTCGGTCAATCCTAAGAACAGACATATTAGGTTCTCAATTGTGTGAAGAAATCACTCTGACACTTTGTGATTATTGCTTGAACAGATTTAAACTTATTTCTTTGTTTCATAAAGAGAAAACATTATAATAATTTGGCGAGTGCCTTTGTATTTGTTAATATAGTTTTTTTTTATGGTAAAAGAAAATGTATATGTGTATAATCATTGAGAACCCAAGTTTGTTTGCTACATATCATTTTAAACAATAATTTAATCTAGAAAAATTGTTGTTAAATATGGAAAATAACAACCGACTTAATAGTAGCAACTGTCAATTGACAACAAAATATCGCTTACGCTCTGGTGGTACGATGACCTTCTCTCAATGAGAACCTTCTTCTTGGGCGAGGCATTGGGCGACCAGACCCGTCGAATGTCAACACATTCACTAGGTCACCTAGGGAATTTATAGAATATATTATGTTTGTTCCCTTTTATATGTTTTCTATTCACCTTTCCTGTACCTTCTTCCAAATACACTTACAAAGTACCTCAAAAAATCAAAAAGAGGTTTCCCTTAAAAAGATACAATGAACAAGAAAGAAAGAGTTAGGGTATGAGGAAAACTCACGTTGGTGGATATTGGCCAGGTAGATAATATGAGGCATGTCGTTGATGACACAGATACTTAGAGTGCCCGCACTGTTGAGAGGCTTCGACTTCTTTACATTGATGGTCTGCACCCAGTCGCCAGACACAGAGTTGAACACATCTATATGTGTTTCACTGTAGACTAGTAGGTGTCCATCACAGAAACCTGGGCAAATTAAGTTAGTGTGCATGTGGTTGAAGAGTTTGTATAATTATTAGGTTAAGACCAAGAATGATCAATTTCCCAAGGGAACGAGATGGGAAAAGGAACATAATTTAACAATAATTTTTCACTTTAGGATTATTTTATTCTTCAGATTTATAATTTTAATCTAAACTTAACTTTCCCATTCATTCCAATAAATGAATTAAAATAATTTGATGATAAAATTATTAGCATAGGGCAAATTGATCCTGTTTAGGGCCAGGAAAAACGACAAACACACTGATTGCAATTTAGAGGTCTTATCAATACATTTAAAATCTGTAATCTTAAGTAGAATTTTTCACAGGGAAAAAATGTAAAGTACACACATTTTTAATATTCATTTATTTAAAATTTTAAGTTGGTAATTACAAGTGTCAAACACAAAAACAACATGAATTAAGCGAGACAAGAATGAGACAAGATCAAGAAGATTCTGCGCTTCAGTATTCAACACACGAAAAAAAGGAGGTTGCTTCCCCATTGCTGTTGTGTCCTCTGACCAATCAAATCAGAGCCAGGGTCATCTGGGGGTGGTGGTGGTGGTGGATAAAAACGCAATTCATGCATTAAACTCTGGCTGACTAAGTGATGAGCTTATTTGACACACAACGTTATATTTGTGAGATGATCTTTTGATTACTGGCACTCTAGTGATTATACATACATTTTTACACTACACAATTATGAACTGGATCACACATGAAATAGAGGTATATTAAGAAATAAGAAAGAGGACTTTTTTTTTGTGTATCTTCTTCTGTTCAATATTACTTCATTATCAAATGTTTCCAGCCTGTGGTCGAGTCAGTTTAGCAAAATGCCTCCATCTTGCTCTTGCCTTTCACCATTCTTCCACCTTTAATTTCTTCCTTTTTCTCCTCTCACTTGAACACTTGAGTATAATTTTTAAATTATTCAAAGTCAAAAGCTTTTAGTTTTAATGATTAATTAATATGGAAGGAAGGGAATGACTTTTATTTCGGGACGGGAAATTAATCAAAATATCAAGATTCGGGATGGGAAATTTAAAATTACCCTTTAGAATAGTCTTAGATTTAAAATGTATTGGTTTATAAACTAATATGGTATGACTTGTTAAAGCTATAATATTACTAAAACCTGCTTTGGTGGCTGCATGGTCTAAGGCATCACTCTCGCACTAGACTACCGATGTCGGGATATTTAGTTTGAATCTGGCCGGGTGTATTAAGGGTGGTTTTTTCTAAATGGTTTCCCACTCTATACATGCAAATGCCACCTCTAAATTTAATATTCCTAATTCCTAACACACTAGAGCAATTAGTACATAGGCATTTAACCAGAGCGAGTAATAATACCAGGTGCTAAAAAAATTGATAAAGGTAATAAAAACAATAAAAATTAACATAATAAAATAAATAGCAGTGTGCACGAGTAGCAATGTTTAATCAAATCGAATAATAAACTTTTGAATTAATATCAAATAATAAAATTAATAAAATGGTTATATTACATTTTTGATGGAAATTATTTTATGAGTTAATTTCTTTTGAAAATGGTACTTTATATTTAATTATTTGCATAGGGGAAAAAAATACTACAAAACATAATGTTTGGCACCTCTTCAATTTACTTTAATTATGAAACTGCATAATATTATCTAGGTTTAGAAATTACTTTTCTTAAATGTTCTCTCTAGGTTTGACACCACTAAAGGTGATTGTTTAACACCCCTTATACTCTACTCCCTGTCTGGTTCAGCAACAACAGACACGCTGAACCCTAATAAATGGTTGACCTTGGCAAGCTACTTCCTTTCCGCCCTTTCCCAAATTTTCGCACTCCAAAAGATAGAAGAAATCATCTGTCGTTTTCTAAATCCTTCAAGCTCTTTCACTTGCTGAACCTAACACATAATTGTTGATAGACTGAGCACAATAAGTCACAAGCCTCCCAACTTGTCTCTCTACAAGAAGGTGGTAAAATAACCCGCTCCCCATCCCAGCAATCAAGTTTGTTAAAGAACAAAGAAGAAGACTGTCTACAAAAGAGAGCAACAGTGATGATTCAGCAGTAACTGCTAGACCAACCAACAACCAATGCAGAATAGCTAGATTCCCCCACATTTTTCCGAGGGTTCGATATGGTATCTCGGCCACACCTATTAATTATATATGAATTGAGTCTGCTCATCGGCAACAATTTTGAATTATTAAATGATTAACTATAATTATTCAGTATTTGCACTGTATTACCGAGCAACATTATAAGGTAAGTGTGATATAATTCATATTAAAAGGGGGCGGGCGGGATATAGTTGTGCCTAATGTCCTTTTCCTGTTTTGTCCTTTTTGTTATACCTTTTATTTGTTCCTATCTACGTGTTCTATTATTTATTATTATTATTCTTTACCATTTTCCTTTTTTTTCTCCTCTTTTGTGTTTTTTGGCTTTCTCTTTTAGGAAGTTGTGTTGTGTGTTTCACACTCCTCCCTGATGAGTTCCGATAGAATGAAACCTAGGTCAGGGGATTGGGCCGTGACGATCAATTTTCTTTAAGAGACATCCATTACCTCTTTGTCCATTGGCAGCAGTGTAAAGTGTGAACTGTGTTCTTCTTTTCATTGTAAAGGCCATATTGTGTTTGTCCCCCTTTTATATGTTTCTATCCACCTTTCCTGTACCTTCTTCCAAATACAATATAATCTGATAATTCAAAATATTAACACAATATGCAGCTTAATTGCTTTTTTTGTATGCTCATCAACTTGAAACAGCTTAGAAATGTAATTATTGAACATAAATGGAGTATTTTAGATGTCATTATTTTTAGTGGTGAAGCTGAAATTTTTTCAAAGCCAAGTCGAAGCTGATAATTTTTTCGGAGCCAAGTCAAAGTTTCAAGGCATTTCACTCTCTTGATAGATAGTAAAACTACCCTCATATAATTATTAAGACTCACCGACTGCTTGTGGTATGGCTGGATACATGATCTCTCGGTCGCGGGACTTGCGACCTTGAGAGTCAACATAAACGCCAAGTGTGTGGAAGACAAGCAAGTACTCTCCCCTGGACAGCTCTATGGCCCGCATAGCATCCACCGCGCTGTATGCCAGAAACCCCAGCAGCTGATTGTCTGGGTGCACCAGCGCTGTCAAACACACATAACTATTCAACAATGTGTCTACCAAGGGTGGACTTCATTTGATTAACATGTTACATTAACATCACAAACTTATAAATTTAAGATATACAATAAATACTAAAAATTTCACTCCTTTGATTTACACAACTGGCACAGTACTAGCCCAGAAATATAGAGGAGATGGTATTATGGTACCACTCCATTTCAGACTAATCATAGAGGCAAGCTCTAGCGAAATGTGGCTGAACTGCACTATGCAACCAATCATAGCAAGGGGAGGGAGGATGCCTCCCACTTCAATTATGTGGTTGCGCTCAGTGAAACAGGACGTTTGTGTTTTTCGCAATTCCAAACTTTCGAATGGAAAGTGAATTTAATTATTTCTAAAATATAAATCATGTAGTTGTAGGTTCACTGGTGCATGCGTCTCGTTCTAGAGGCATAAGTGTGCATGTTAATCTGTCTAATGTTCAAGTTTTTAAAAAGGGTGTCCAGCCAAACTATATTTTAAAATTCTCTGACTTTTCCAGGTTTTCCAATAACTATATTATAAACATTATTGTATTAAAATCCCAACTTAGTTTAATTTTTTAGACACACACACATTTTGAAATTGAAAGACTCAATGAAGGGGTTAAATGATGTCAGCCTAAAGCCACGGGCTATTGGGTTGTGGATCCTAAGTTAGATTTCAGTTAGATTATATTTATACATTAAAATATCGCCTTACACGGGCTAGTGAACTAATGACTTGAAAATCCCATGTTGACTTGTAGACATGGACAACTGTACTAAAAGAAATTCGCAGTGAGTAAAATGTTATTTTGACAGTTGTTTATTGTAAATGAAAATAGCTTATTATTTTAGTGAATATGTAAGAATTCCATAAATTTGATCAAATTCCCTTACTTTTCTCTGACTGAGCAAATTCCCTGAGTTTTCCAGGTTGCTAGACACTCTGTTAAAGTTTGTTGTCGACATAAATTAAGTTAATCCAAGATGGTGATGCGTAAAATACGAACCCCAATGGTGATTTTAATATGTAACTTGACTCCTCTGGGGTTCCGTATTATCAGCAAATTCAAACTATGGAATAATTTTTGTAAAATTATGTGGTAGATTGTAATGATACTGTTTTGGACTCTTCTCATATATTAAAAAAAGGCATGAATTAAGTGTATTTTTCTTTGATAAACTGTATATAATATATACTTTTAATACTTTATCCATGGAGTCATGTGCTTTTCAGAATCAACACTGATCACCATAAACTTCCTTGAACAAATTGTATGTTTTTGTAGCGGATTTCCCAAGTTTTATCAGAAACTTAATACATAAAATGTAAGAAAACAAACTAGTTAAACTTACAAATCTAAACAAGCTCAATGTACTTACAAAGCGGATGCTGGTCACCCATAATGCTATAGATGCTGAACCCAGACTGATAGCCCACGCAGAGCCGCCCATCACTCAAGATGTTGAGCGTCTGAGCCTGTGTTGGCAGCATCACTTCTCGCAGGCGTTTGTGACGTGTCTTAGTGCGGGTTACCTCATATATAATCACCTGAGATGTGTTCTGTAAAAAGTTGCAAATGAGTCATTATATCAACTATTTTCTCTTCAACCAATTTAATACTTTACTCTTTTACTAAAGGGTTATTCAAACTTAATCAGTGATATTTAATTATGAGCTAAATAAGCCTACCAATGTTTCCGCCAACTGTTTAAGTCAAAATTGCTGCATCAGAATAGTGTTGCTAAATTCTTAAGCTGTGAACAATATGTGCAGATTTAAAAGTGTCACAACTATAAGTGAAAGTTAATGTTAATTTTGAACAGGGCTGTGGAGTCTGAGGAGTTTAAGTTGATAAAAATGTACAGACTCAAACTTTGGCTTAAAAATAAAAAACTTTTAATATTATAAAAATACATGGTAAATATATCATTATAAATTAATACTCTCTTTATTTTTTTAGGACCAATGTTTGTAATATTGTTTAACAAATTTATTCAAATGTCAATTCACAATACCAAATAAACTTCTAATGAAGTCATCTGTATTCGAGCATTTAACTGCAGTAAGTTTGTTATTACTAGTTAATATGCATTAGCCCTTTATGAAGAAGCATGAGTTGGAATGAGTCGAACAATAGAAAAATACAGGAGTCTTAGTTGGTTGAAGAATTAACTTACCAACTACACAGCCCTGATTTAGGGTAAGAATAGAAGTGTAAGATTTTCACAGTATTTAAGGTGTGATACATTTAGATTTAGGTATTTGAAACAAAATACAGGTGATCTTACCTGCCTTTTGATGGCCACACAGAGGCAGTAAACCAGCACTGGTGAGCGCCTCATGGCGCCCGTAGCAAATGTGATGCAACCTTTTGTTTCTGCTACTTTGATCCACTCAACATCATCTCCATCCAGCGCACGAACAGGAATAAGCCGAACATGTCTTTGTTTGCCCGACAGCACCACCAAGAGTTGTTCTTCTACCACATACTCTAACTGGAACACCTTCTTACCCTCTCCTACCCGAGCTATCTCTGAAAGAGAAAAACCAAATTAGTTGAATACCTGTATAATATACTTTGATATAAGTACTGACCATCAACTAAAACCATATTACAAATTCTAGTTTTTTTAGCATCAAGTTTTATTACTCATTCAGGTAAAATACATATGTACCAACTACACTAATGTGTTAGGGATGAGGAAGGTAGAGGAAGTGTACCTCCAAATGCGTGGAGGTATAGTGAAAACTATTTATGAAAAATCATCTTCAGCACATCAGGCTGGGATTCCAAACCCAATTTTCTCATTACCGGAAGTCCAGTTTACTCCAATAATGATATTTTAGACCATTCAACCCCCAAAGCATTTTTTAAAAATTATTAGTGACATATTTTGCGAGTACTTGAATTTTAAGCCAAAGTTTGTGCCTTTAATAGAAGTTAGGCTCACCTATTTTTAAGTGGATTGACGAGATTAAAATTCCAAATAAATTATTTATTTTAAGTCAAAATAAGAAAAATATATACTTAAAAAGGTTTTAGTTCAAAATTAGAGCAAACACACACAAACAACGCAGAAAATTGGACTTTGGATGCAAGAGAAACAAGGAAGGATTGCAGTTCTTGAAAAGTTAAAATTGTCTTAAAAACTTCACTTTGTTACTTAAGATAAATTAAAATCGGCTCAATAAAATAGTATAAGTGAATTGAAGCTTGTTGAATTAAATTAGACTTACCAATTCGATCCAGATCTAAACAGAACAGCCCCTCTTCAGTTCCAATGACTAGGCGATCAGGATCAATTATGGCTCCCGACATTGCATTCTTTATGAACGCTAAGGTATTGTCCAGCAATTCCTTCGCTCTGAATACCTATAAGGAAATATCCACTTTATAAATAATTCCATAAGTAAAATGGGTGTTAAAATTAACTCCTGAGTGTACACCCCCAAATACACTATTTTCCTTGTTCAAAGATCATACAAAGTCTTGGAGGAAAAAAACATTTTAAGTTCTTTTGTAAAAATTATAAATAATCAAAATATTATAGTATCATAAAAGAAGCCAATGTTTAACAAATAATTAAGAAACATTTGAGACAGTTGGCAGCTATGCATAGGATTTAATGATTACAAACACACTCAAATATTATTTTGTTTGAAATGTGACAAGGGCTAATAGACAAGGTCATATTGTAAGGTATGTTAATATCCTTGACCCTGTCGAGTGCAAGTCTAAAACCTATTTTGTGGGATGGCGGACGGGAGGGGGGAAAGGCGTTGCGTGGCTTCACAGCAGACCAAAGTATCCTTCCACACCAACAAGAAAAGATGGTTCACGGAAACCGTAGATGGTGCTAGCTACCGGATAGGTCTGGCGGAAAAATCATACATATGGAAATATCAGTTTTCTTGAGAAAGAGTGAAATTTTTATGTTTATATTTTCAACACCCCTTCTAAGATAATGTATCAATGTTTATTAATTGTTACATTTTCTTAATTTTTGTTATGAAGCCGCCAGTTTTCTATCGTGTATATAAAAAGTATAACTCATTCAACATGCTTCTATTCTTGAACAAAACATTTCCAAAAAGAAAATTGCAAAACAATAAAATTCCTGAAGATAATGGTTTGTTCCCGTGGCTTTCGTTTCCACACCAAACAAAAAGGGTCAATCGCCTTAAGGGCTGGAGAAAGTTAGGGGTAAACTTCAACTTGGCTTCGAAACAAACATCTGCTTCAAAAAAATTCCAGTTTTGAAGCTTAGCCAATAAAAATATTGATCTAGCTAAAGTACTCAATTTATGTTCAATGACTATCATTCTGAGCTGTTTAGTACATCACAAATTAATAGTAATACGGAAAAAATTTGCAAGAAATTGAATTGCAAGTTGTGATAATAGCTTGAATTATTAGAGTGAAACAAAATATGACAAACAATTGTGCAATGAACCTATTTTTTCAAGCGTAATTAACCAACAAAAAGCCCGCGTCAGTGTCCACATGGTTTAACATGCTAATCTTGTGTTGAATTAGATTGCCAAATATGGGGAGATCACTCAGAGTAAGAGATTTTGGAGGGCTAGCTTTGATGCTCTGTGGAGGGTTAGTTATCTTCGACTAGGAGCAAGGTCATATATGCAGGTCAACACTTACTGTCCGGTTGGGCAAGTTGTTCCTCTTGAGTATCCTATGGAGCTCACTTAGGGCAACCACCCATTTGGTCTTCTCGCTCTCCGTGTCGGCAAGCATCAGCGTGTGGTTTTTTACGCCAGGTGGGTCCATCAGTGATGTTGTTATCTGATGACATCATAAAGTTTGACAGTCAACAATCGCATTTCAAAAAAGTTATGAATTCTTATCCTATCAGAATTGAAAACTATATTTTTAGGTGTGTACGAGTAAGTATTTTTTACTTTGAGTAGAGTTCAAATCAAATTTGACTAAAAACGTAGTTTTTTTAGTTTGAGTATTATAGAGCAGTATTTGTACTAGATAACTTTTTTTTAATAGATCCATGCTTACACCATAAACACAAACAAGAATGAAATTATTTTGTGAAAAAATTAGTATCAAACAAATTAATATTTTAAAATAAATTTAATATAACTGTACAAGTTATATTTTATTTAATCCAACAAAAGGAAATATCGGAGTTTATAAAAAAAATATTCAAGTCGAATTCGAACCAAATAGTATAACTAAGGCTGGTCCGTTGCCGATAATCGATTTTTTATCATGCAGATATTTTATGCCAATAATTAAAAATCTATAGATATATTTTAAATTCTCAAGTCATGAAAATATAATTCATAATTCAAACAAAAATATTTAAATACAGTCTCTTGCATGTAAGTACAAATTCTTTAATCCTGTGTTAGATATTTTATTTTATAATAAATAGCAAGACTAACATTCTAAACAAAATAAACCTTTCATTTTTATTAACCTTTTAAAGGTTTATTTAAAATTATGAAATACTTTATAAACATATTAGAGATAAAAATTTCCTCAAGTAACAATGTTAATCACTATAAAAACAATATTAAGTTCGCCAGTATGATTTTATTTGTTGTGGATCTATAAAAAAATTAAAAACATATTATTGTTATAAGTAACGTAGTTTTAATTGAATACAAGTTGTATTCAATTGATCTCTCAATGAGCGCTCCCAGAGATCAGTTCTTAGAATGCAATTAAGAGAAATGTTAAAGTGCCCATTTAACACTGTTGTAAATAGTTGTTTAGTTATTTTGTGTTTTAACTGAGAAATAATATATTGATCATTTAATTGAGAACTAATAATATAACACACAGCAAAGACAAAACTTTACACTGCCTGGGAATGATTTTAATTGGACGTCAATAAAAAATACTGAGAAATGCCTTGTGTGGCATTTGTTCTCTTTTGTTAAACCTAGTAGTGATATCATAGTCTAATACTTGTCTGCTTATTTTTGAAGCTATTCACGTGATCTGACTTGGCGACGCTAATTTATCCCGTTATTAATAGTTATAATATATATAAGTATGCACATTCTTGTTTATTATGGCAGTGCAGAAGGCCTAACAATAAAATTAAATATATCTAAGCAACTTACGTTTACAACTTTAATTTAAACTTTTGTTCGACAAACCTATTTCTATCATGAAAAGTATAGACGTGGCAAAATCAAATAATTATTGTCTTTGAATATTGTTACTGTACACTTTTGAAATATGAAATATCGCAGAAAAAAAAACAACAACATTGATTACCATCAATATCTGCAAAAGGGCTTGTCAGCCTAACCCTAACTGAAACTTGATGGACTTTAATTTTAAAGTACTAGCACAGCCTCAATATTTCTTATATAAAATATATATATATATATATATATATATTTGGGGTCTCCAAGAAAAGGTTGTTTTTTCGAGTAAATCTCAAGGGAGCAATAATATACACTAGCAAACCCAGGCATAAATTGAACTATGTAAAACATTTTTAATCCAGATTTTAAATTTCATTATTTTATTTTAAAGAATTAATGTCCTCATTTGTATGTTTGGCCCAATTAAAAAAAGATCAATATTGGGTCCACAAGGATCAACCCTTCATATTAAAATGTCAACTTCAGGTTAAAGTTTTCAACATTTTATTAGGTGTCGCACATCTTCAAGTCATCACATTTATATTAAGTTCCTCATTTATAAATTTTGACCAATAAAAAATATGCAAATATTGACTAATGAGTCTAAAATGGAGATAGATCATTGTTATACAAACATTTCTCCTAAGGGTTTAAGGAAAAATAACAAACTTGTTTAGAGACCTACTTATATTTAATAACTCTGTGGCATTGGAGAGTTATTGTATTAAATACTTAAGAAGATTTATAATTTTTGCCAATTTATCAGAAAATGTTGGTTTTATAAAAATTAATTTCATATCACATTTTTAAATTTTTAATAGTACTATAATTTTGCAATGATAAGTTATTAAGTATCTCAAATAGTTGCGGAGATACGGAAGTTTCTGCTTCTGTAAAGAATCCTAAAATTCATTTTAATGATAAATAGAAAATAGCCAGTTTATTTACAACCTTAATCAACACCTAGACACAAATTTTAATCAAAATCGTTAGTCGATTTTGAGAAAATCGATTTTTTCTCTTTTCACCCTTTCTTAAACTACTTTTAATTTTAAGTTTAAACAGATACACAGACATACATCATTGCAAAGATCACTTTTTAGGGTTTGGGGGGTCTTGAGACGTCAACATCCATCAACATTTCAGGTGTATTTTCTTTTGCGGTCGCAATACTTTTACCTTGTGTAATCAAAAAGTTAAAAATATATATATTTACGTATAGCTTGAAAGTTATTGGTTTTAGAAAAATATGCTTATAAAATATTTGTATTATAGAGAGACCTACATATTTGTAATGATAAGTAATTTCATATCTCAAATAGTTTAGGAGATATTATAAAAAAAAAATTACACATTAGACCGGAGCACTTAAAGTCATTTTGCCGAAATATTGAGAGAAGCCATTTCGTTTGGAATACTTATAAATGTTTATAAATGAAATTTAATCAAAATCGTTTGAGCTTTTTTTGAGAAAATCGACTTGTTCTCTTTTTGCCCTTCAATAAGCTACCCTTAATTTTAGGGTTTGATATACAATTGCAAAAACCCTTTGGGGCAACCCTATGAAAACCCTAGATACCAAGTTTCAGCTTGATCTGTAAAATAGTTTAGGCTCTAGGTGGAGGTACAGACAGTTGAAAATTCAAAAACCACCTTTTCGGATTTGGGGGGTAATGAAACGCCGAGATTCAACAAAATCTCGAGTTAGGTTTTTTGACAATCACAATACTCTCTCTACCTGTAAGATAGCGAGAAAGTGAAAATGTGATTTCTTTTCCAGGCTTGTACAAGATCTTGAAAAGCGGGGGAAATCTTGGGAAACCAAAGTTTGAAAGTCACAAAACTAGAAATATTGATTTTCTGTCAATTTTAAATATTTAAAAAAAAAATATTGGTATGATATTATTTGTAAATGAAGTCACCTAAATAAAGTATGTAAAATGTACAGGTAGCTAGACATTTAAATAAAACATTTATCAGTGGGGATTGATTATTTGAAAAGTTGTTTATACTAGTAAGATAGTAATTTAGCAATATAGTTGGTTGTAGTTTTGCCTCTTTCTATTGGAAAACACATGAAGTGTACAGACGTTTAGTTAAGGTTTAAGAGATTAGGATTTGTCGAATCAGATTTGTAAATTTCCTGAAGTCAAATTGTCATTCTCTCACATGCCTAAAGCTTTTCTGTAATTAATTTAATTCAAATGAGTATCTCAAGTTTGACTTACCCTAAAAATACAGGGCACATCCTTCTTGGTGGCATGTATGACATCTGAATCCCTGACAGAGCTGACGGCAAACTCCTCGTCCCTCATGTCTAGGACCTGGGAGACGTAAACCGAGGGCAGAGCATTGCGGTCTGGTGAGATATCATACAGGAACAACTTGAAATCGCACACCACCACAAACTGGCGCACCCAGCCTTTCTTCACACCACCAGTCTTGGGCACCTTCACATACCCCTCGTATGCTGTCCCAATTCCACGCGTTGGGTCGATTCCCAGCGGACGCTTGGCTGGAGAGTAACAAACAAAGGGCGCTTTCACCGAGTTTAGTAACAATCACATTTTACAGAAACACGTTAATAACGGGATTGTAAAATTGAACGTTTATAACTATCACCAGAAGAGAGAATATTAAGAATGAAGATGTTGGGGCGAGAGTTGGGGTACAGAGGTTACATGAGATAGTAGAGGGAGCAAGGGATATGATGAGAATGGAGTAATGAATCCCAAGAAGAATAATAAGAGTTTAAGTTTGGATGGAAAAGACTGCAAGGGAAACCAAGGAAGAGTTGGGAGTAGTAGATAATAGCTAATGTGTGGGTGAGAGGAGGAGAATAGACTATAATATGGGAGGAAGAATGGTGGAAGGCCAGAGAACGATGGAGGCATTTTACTAAAGTGATTCGGCCACATGCTGGAATCAGTTTATGATGATGCTGATAATAAATACACATTTTCTTGACTTGCAACTTTGAAATTAAGAATGAAACAACACTTAACAAATGATATTAAGCTGAAATAATGGAGAGACTTCAATATTACTAAAGCTTGACAGTAATAAAACAAAAGTATAAAAATTGAGCTTAAATTTTGAAATAAAGTAAAGAAGGAAGTTATGTAGGTGAATAAAAAGAGAAAAGAAATTTCTTTGATAACCATAACATGGATATTATAAAATATTCTGTTTTCAGGGAGGAAATGATCAATATATCGTAGGAGCTTTATTAATAGTAATAATCATTTAAAAAAGCAGTGAAATCTTGTAAATCAATTGTCACGTAAGGCTGAGGAGCCATGAGTCCGTGGATCAAGTTCATGCTTGGTTGGAGATTTTACAATTTACTATTATGCTGACATAATGGTATATAAAAAAAAATATTAGGTTGTTTTATATCCTTATTTTTGAGGTATCTAAAATACTAGTATCTTGGATCTGCTGACTATAATGAACATGGCCACTTTTATACAGCCTGATAAATTGCCGATAAAAGATTCAAAACCAAATCTCCAGGGTTGGTAGAGTGACACTCACTCTGGTCTGAAGGCACAGGGCAGACAGCAGGCACCTTGTCACAACAGCCGATGTGGCAGGCGAAACCGCACACCTCACACACCACTCCTTGCCTGGTGAGCCCCACCATGAGCGAGGTGCAGTGGCTGCACTTGGTTGGCGAGGAAAAGGTACGTACCAGGAACTGATGACACTTGGGCTTAGGGAGGAGGTGGGGAGGCTGCTGTTGAGGCACCATTGGAGGGCGAACACTCTGGGGAGAGTTGGGGTCCTGTCAAAAACATCCACCAAATTCACACACACAAGTCCAATCAGAGATATATGCTGCGATAACTAGGATCAAGAACTTGTGTGACAAATAATATGTAAGTGTTAAAATTTAAAAAAAAACCACTAATAAGTTTTATGAGTCAAACAATAAAGAAAATAAAAAATGCAAAAACTATTTGAAAGTGGATTAAAAAATGAAAAAGTTAAAAATTTTGATAAAAAGTGCTATATTATTATTTATTTTTTATACACCATTCACAAACTTCCATTTTGTCTTAAATTCTAGATCATAATAATGTATTTGCTAATGGTGTACGATGATTCAAAAACATTGATTTTATTCTGAAGATTACAAAGTTTTGAAAATAAAAAAATACATCCAGGAAACACATAAATGCTAATTTTTTCCCATTTTATATTATGTACCAGTACATACAAAAATGTTGTAGTAATTGAATGATATGTGAGTGTGTGTATATATATATATATATACACATATTCTGTCCAAATGTGATAAATTGAGTCACCATATATACATATATAGTAACTCAATTTATCACATTCTGATGGAATCTGTGCATTAGTTTCACTCCAGGGTCGCCACTCTTATTACTAAAAATTTTCTGCGTTCTCCATAAGGAATTATAGTTTTTACAGGATTAATATAGAGGAATTAAATTCCATTTTTCATCAAATATATTATTGTGAAGTTACAAGGAAGTGGTGGGAAGTGAAACAAATCTATTTTTATTCTATTTAAAGGATGCAATTTATTACACAAATTCACAAATATTTTGGTATTTTTTTTTAGTTAATTCTATGTGCATGGTAGCCCTGCACTTTTATATAATATTTAGTAGTAGTGTTAGACATCCACATTTACAATTCTAAGTGTACTAGAATTGAGTATATGAAATAGTCTCAAACCTGAATTGAAGTTTGAATATTTTTTGTAAATCCAAACTGCTTTTTGTGAGCACCTAGTTTTTGATTTGTTCTTTCATTTGTAATTTTTATATGTTAACGAAAGGAACATGCAGTACTTATATACATATAAATGGTGTCTACTCAACTAGACCAATGAAATTCCTGACTTTTTCACTGATTTACCCTGATCATTTCCTAAAATTCCAGATTTAAAAGTATGTCACACCCCATCCCCACACACTTTTTTTTATGGATGGTAATCATAAGTTTTAAGATTGAAATAAGCATGTTTTATTTCTATTAACATAATATACTAGGGATTTGAAAATTAAAACATATATTACACAATGAAAAAAAAAAAGTTTGGATCACATTGTAATTTACTGATTTAATGATTATTGTATTTCATATTTTAAGTAAAGAAAATTTCCCTGCTTATTCCCCTTTTTACCTGACCACTTCAAATTTCCAGTTAATTCCAGTTTTCCCGGCTTTTAGGAACCAATAGTACTCACTAAACTAATGTCTGATTTGCTACTGGTGACAGAAGGGGCTCTGTTGTCCTCCACGTCCCCCTCCTCGCTCTCGATGGAGCCACCGTGTCGTGTGGAGGACTCCTTGAGGAAGTGGTCGAGGTAGGACATCTGTGACGAGGGGCGTTCCAGGACTGGAACAATGAGTGATACCAATGTCAACGCATACCTTACAGTATTGGCAAGACTTAAATATGCTCGTAAAATAATAATATTAAAGGTATTATTACTTTATACACTCGTGAGGAGAAACATCTCACCAGTTCTAGTTTGAATAAGTTTATGGCATTTCCAGAGACATAAATAACACTTGAATGTTAAAAATAAAATAGCCTTGAAAGAAAGAGGGAAATATTTTTTAACTCTATGGTTAAGAAAAATATATATGCTTATAAATCTCGTGTGAATAAATTCATATTCAACAAGAGTGTTTCTTATAATGCTGAATAAAAACGCATGGATAGTCCTCAAACAGTGGATCCATTATATGATTATTGATTAACATATACCAGGAATATATTCTTCACAATCAAACAAAATAAAAAAATGTGGGGTAGTAAAAGTTGATTATAAAATATAGTTTAATAGAATGGACCAAACATGAACACAATGACATGGTTTTACTTACCAAGAATAAAAATATAGTACCAAAAGCCCAGAAAAATAAATAAATAAAAAACAAACAAAAACAAAACAAAAAACTATTGACTAGTAAAAACACAGACTACATGAAGATTTTCAGATTGAAAAAGTAAGCAATTTTTAAACATTTTGGTTCATATTTAGTGCTATAAATTAAGTTTGAAAAAAAAAAAAAAAATACATGATTTAATTATATCTTTGAAAATTTAATTTTGAGTATTCAATTGCTTCGACTAAGCTTAAAACACCATTTTTGCTTCAACCACAAATCTTTATTCAAAAAAATATATGAGATAATCATGCTAAAATTTAAAGTTACTAGGAATTTTTTCTTTGTGTGTACATTTTATGACAAATATTTTGAATCTAAAATTTTGTAATATAACTAATAGCATAGAAAATATTTAAACTTAAATTCAACTTTGGGAATAATTAATATATTATGTTTACCTTTGAAACAAATTTTTTTAAATGTCCTTGGCACACTCTTATATCTAGTTTTGAATTTGATTAATCAAAACTTTTTCAAACATTTGATAACAAATTTCACCAAGAGCAATTATTAAAAAAAAAGTTCAAAGAATTTCCTCACGAAAAAATCATAGTGAACATTTATGAATAAACATTTTATACTATCTTAAATAGTTTAACACACGAAGCCAAGACATGAGCAATGCTATCACTTACATTATAGCAGACTTTGTAGAGAAACATTGGAACAAGCTAACTAAAAGAGTGTTAATGGAATAATTATTATTTATTAGCTAAAACCAAGCAAGTGCTTAAGCTGATATCTGTAAATAGGTGTCTGAAAATTCTTGGCTATGTTTTTAAAAATTTAAGCACTCTGCTTTCTAAACTATACACACTCACTGCAGTGGAGTGATAAAAAATGGTAGAACAAATTTAGATGAGTGATGATTGATTTAGTTTGTAGGGTAAAAAAACAAACTACGAGAATATTATATGACAACTTAACACAAAATTACCAGATTTTATTTTTATAGTATCATATTTAAAATTATTTTACTAGGTTAAGATTATAGTTGGAAATATAATTCTAAAATGTTATTTTAATTAAAAACCAAAACACCTTTTAACAATCCAGAGGTATTTTTATTGTGGTCTCAGAGTTAATTACTGTCTACACATACATTCTGTAAGCAAACTAAGCCAAATACACAAAAATTAAGAATATCAAAACTTGTACGAAAAACAAGAAACAAAGGTGATATGTTATTTTCTGTTAGGCTATATGATAATAAAGAGTACAGATGAATCTGCTTAAGCAATGCAGTCCAAAAACTGCATCTACTAATAAATACTGAACAATAATGTTAAAACTAAAATAATGAATCACAAACTGGCAGAACATGGGTGGTCAAACTATCCGATGATCACACATCCTATACTATTCATTATTTACCAATTATCATCCCTGATGAAACAATTATGATGCTCTTAGATCATATGAAATGAAAAAAGCTGCAATTCAAAACACAAAATGAAACTTGACAAATCAAAATTAATGAACAGGAAAATTATAGTTTTCACTAGAGCAAGTATGATGAGACAGCAAATAATATTTATCTCGTAGTTTGGCCAATCAAAAAAAAAGGTCAAAGATGGGCAGATGCCACAAAGGAAATGTTCAATGAAAATTCGGTGTCATTATATTGACTGGAATTGAAATCCTTCACTGTGTAGCCTTTCCAGAGTTCTCTCACAATTGTGCTACCTTTTCACGGGTGACAGATAGACATTTTGTAAGATAGAAGGTGATATATGTTCAGGGTAAGGGGAGGGTTGGGTCTACTCAGGCAATGTTTGAAGTTGTAAAAATCTTAAGTTTCTTAAATCAAATAAAACTAGTTGATAGCAGTGGCTGTAAGGTTTAAGACATTAAGATTGTAACGCACTTAGTCGTCATTGACGAGTTCAAACCCCAGCTAGTTTTAATGATGGTTTTAAACCAAGATTCATCAATGTGATTTTTCCATTCTCTGTGTTAGTATAAGTGCACTTATTATAAATTACCCTCCCCATTAATAGCCCGGGTGTTAAACATATTACTTAAAAAACTAAATCCAAGCTTTCATTAAGTCTTAAGCCAAACCTATTTTTGAGTATTAAGTATTTTATATTTATTAAGAACTAGGGTTGGGTAATATATCACTATTTCACAAAAACTGTTTAATATTTACATCAATATACCAATATTATGACTTTAAATGCAGTATATTGTTTACTATGGAATAGTTTTTTTAACCATATAGTTTACCATGGTATATCGTTTACTACAGAATATAGTATTTAACCATAAATAGTCTATCACGGTATATTGTTTACTATAGAATATAGTCTTTAATCACACATAGTCTACCATGGTATATCGTTTACTACGAAATATAGTCTTCAACTATACATATTCTACCACGGTGTATGTTATATCATGGCTTATAATAAATGACGATAATGAGAAGATATAATGGTGGACGATTGTGCACCGTGTCACTAATAATTAACTGTAAATTAATATTTTCAACTAATCACTGGAATGCTGCAAATGATAATTCATGTCCTAAATTCAATGTATCAACAAACATTGCTAAATATACAACAAAACCATTATTAATGCAACTCATCAATGTGTCATCCTTCTCAGTGATGCATCTTCATATTAGTGATTTATCCTCCCATTAAGTGATTTATCGTACAGTCTATCAATAATTGAATACTGAAGCAGATTACAACCATAATTTTAAATGATTGAGTATAAGTTTTTTTTATACCCATGACAATAACTAAATACTTTCATTTTCAATTTTAATTAAGCCAAAATATTTCTAAACAATTTAAATTAATCGCAAATTAAGGTTTTCAAACACATTACTGAGTTTAAAGAGTTATGAAGTTGTCGCTTCACTGTTTGAATCAAACACACAGTAGTTGTATCTTGAATTGCTAGCAAGAAAGTCGAGTAGGTAAACCTATTTCATGACATCCACGCTGAATCATATTACTTTATTTCTTATGAATAAGCAATTGCTCTGCAGCAGAAGTAGTTAAACAGGAGTAATTACTCCCTTATTTCCCAAATACCACACAAGTAAATAGAATTGTGCTGACATGGGGCCTTGGACAAAACTAAATTAAACAATCCTGTATGTTGGGATGGGTGTAAAGAATACTGTGTCGTTGGTTTTGTTTGTTTTCAACAACTATGGTGAGCAGTTCACAAAAGGAAAGTTGTGCCCATATCCAGACAGGTTTTTTACACATTGTGTATCACTACTAACTGTTCAGGCTATAAGCACATATTTTGTTTGTATTTTAAAGGACCAGTGAGGCACCAATAAGTTTTCTTTGGGAGGAACATAACATTTATTGAAGCTACTATGCCTGTACCCTTTTCCGACTAGGAATTTTAGAAGTAATTTTGATATGCATAACAGTATAGCATTTAGATCTAAGGTAGTCCTAATCTTAAAATCTAGTCCATATATTCAATACATTTGTGTGGCTCTATTTTATTATTTTACTTAATATGTTTTAATCTTTTAATGAAATTATTTCTGATCTTGGGATATTCCTCTTCCTTCGCTGTAAGTTCACTAGAGTACTACTGTAAATAACTATATAAAGCAAATAAGATATCAATTTTTTTTTAAATATTGTGTCTTACTACCCATTCAGGTTTGAGGTAAAATATTAATTTCATAAGAAAATGTTTGTGTGTTATATTTTTAAATTAACTCGAAAATAAATTTTAAGCAAATTTACTTATTTGTTGAAACTCGACCTTAACTAAATGGAGACGGAAAAAGTTCAATATAGAGTCCCATATTTATTTCAAATGTGTTGTGGTACCCACTTAATGTTTTATCTATTACACCTCCTCAGATGAAGATATTCATAAGCAAGGTGTCTCAAACACTTTTACACTGTTTGGTGTTGAAAAAACCTCAAAATAATCGGCCATAATGTGTCCACCTTTTATATTCAATAAATTCACTCAATGAGTTGACTCAAACCAAGATCAATTCTATCTTGGTTTAGAAATATAAGCTTTTGATGGAGAATAATGGTTAAAATTAAAAATGATATTTCTTTAGAACTGCATCTTATTTCCCATTTGGGTTTTACACTTTTATACTGACTAAACTAATGGGTTAGAGATGAGGAAGGTTGAATTTAGAGGAAGTGCACCCACACTTGCATGAAGTGGGGAAATCATATAGGAAAAACCATCCTCAGTACACCCGATTGGGATGAATGATGATCTCCCTGCCATCGGAAGTCTAGTTTATTGCAAGAGTAGTGCCTTAGACCATGCGGCCACCAAAGTAGATAAGAAAAAAGATATAAAATCCATTTTTACTATTAAAAGGAACAAAATAATCAAGTGCCTTTAAAGTATAATTATTTGTGTTAACATGATTAATAAATTAATCCCTATCAAAACTAGATTAAGTCTCAACAAATAACTGGTGCCAGACAATTATAAAGCTAAGATCTTTAAAAAAAATTATTGCTATTTTAGATTATAAACTTAATTAAGATTTCTTCCCTCAAATGAATATTCCAGCAGCAAATTCTAGAAACAAGTTTATTTATTGATCAGAGGTAATGTGTTAGCAAAATAGCCCCCTCCCCCATTATTTATCTCTCACTCCATTTCATACCCCTCTCCCCAACAAAGCCACGAAAAAAAATAAAATGATGTATTGTGAACACCAATTTAACCCTTTAAGTGCTTTTTTTTTGTTCTCTCCAAAACTAATTAAGTTGAGCTGGATTGTGTTATTTAAAGACATAAACTTTCAAAAATGTGTGTTAAGACAATTACCCATAGGTCATTAAAACCTGACATGTATGAGGTAGGGCAGTAAGTGTCTTAAAAGACTGCCACATGTGAGATAAGAAGAATATTCCTCTAAATCCTTGCTGCATGCAAGGTTTAGGGCAAACAGCACCCACCAAAGGCTAGTAAATAGTGGTACCATCTGAAACAATATTTATCAGCTTGGAACATAAGGTGAAAAGGTAGCACAACAAAGAGCAACACTGTTAAGGTGTGCCAGCGGCCTCTTTTTAAACACACAATAAAACAACTATAGTATTTATGAGCCTAGGACTTTTTCCAACCCTAACAACGGCCCAACTAAAAACTCTCAATTTCATAGCAGGATGAGAGTGAACTTTCTCATACCAATTAACAATAAATAGCGCAAACAAAAACAAACCCAAGTCCACATAGTAATAAAAAAAAAGCTTCAGCGATGATTAGTTTGCACTCCACACTGTTCGAAACATGTTATCATGAATGTCCATAAATGTTGCAGTCATTGTTCCGACAGCATCAATCATGAGCCATCCCTTAGTACTAAAAAAAACAAATTTCAAGTCGACAAATGTTTTTAATCACAGCAACAACAGTGCGGTCAGTGGTGTATTTTATCTGGGAAAGGGGGAGGACAAGAGAAAACTAGAGTGCAGCAAACGGAATGAGCGGGCGGGCGAACGAGCTTGAATGGTGAAGAGCAAACCAAGTACTTTACCAGATGGTGAGGTGGGCCGGTCAAAACTCAGTCAGAAATAGATTTTCATAAGGAGAAGAAGCAAGCCCCAGAGGCAGCTTGTGACACCAATAAATAGGGGCATTTTGTCTACAGAGCAACAGAAAGAATATAAACTAGTGGCAGGTGAAATAAACACAAATACATGCTAAATACCATTTTATTTCTTTTTCTCTCTAAGTATTCGTATTAATTTAGTAAGATGTTTCTTGTTGTCAAATAAACTAGATGTACACTATAAAGATTCACCTATGTAGATTTTGAGGGAGAATTTTATCAATTCAAAGTAAATGTAATTAAATCCTTCATGATTTTTGAAAACGCAAGAAAAATCAACTTATTACCCTTATTCTGGAATCTACTAAGTGATCTTTAGTATTTGAAAAAATGTGTAATCCTAAATAAGTATTTATAGTGTTTGTATAAAGCCTTTATATAATCATTATAATAAAGGGTGTTTTAGTTTAGCTTTGTGATTAAACTTTGATGGTTAATTGCTAATTACTAATATAATAAATTTATATAAACAGAACTCAGAAATTTTAAACTCTCCCCAACTCTTTTTTTAACCGTCTGACCCAACCCACAAAGTGCTCAAATAAAATGCACAACTACTAATCAATGTGTGATCGTTGGATTACTTCAGATAGGGAAATGGTAGTACAATATATTCCATTCCATTCCAAAACTTTATGAGCCTTATTTGCCTTTCTTAGGTAAATTACAGGAGGGCATTTTTGCTGTGGAAAACTTTGCTCTAATAATGTACACCTAAACAAACTGATGTTGAAGTGATTAAAATACAAAATACTTCTAATAAAATTAAAATGACATAATAAAGGTGAAATGAATATGTTTACCAAACAGAAGGCAAGCATACTGGTGTCTAACTTAACAATGTTAAAGTTGTCCTAGTATAGAACTAATGTAATTATGATTGTTCACACAGTAAATGAACAATTTTGACGGAGTTTGTATGTATACATAATGACTAGAGCTATTGATAATAAATATTAATAGTAATTTTAAAGCACTTTGAATAATTAAATGTAGAATAAATAATTAAATTCCATGAAAAACTGCAAAGACAGTTCAGCTAGTAAAGAATTGTCAACAATATCAACTTATGTACTAATGACATATAATTAAAGATGTGAACTCTTAATAATATAAAACAAATTTGTGACGAGTCATTTCCGGTTCTATTATTTCACTTTTTGTTCTCAAATTACACTTTTTCACACAAAGTAATCAAAAGGAATTGCTTATTTTCTTTTATTTATATTCCTACAATATGGGAAGCAATAAAATTCACTATCTCTTGATACAGTAGATAAAAGACAATGAATTTGTACACTGAAATTTATCAACTATTTTTCAGCAAACATTATTTATTTCATTGTATGTATGTGGGGCGCTCGAATCCCTTTAATCATTGATCCTTTGACTCCTACAGTATTCAAGAGATTCAGGATTCATTAAAATCTCAACAAAGTATCTTAAATACAATCATTATGAAGACTTTGACTTCAAATAATTTTGAGCAATTGGCTAAACAATCATATAGACTTATATAGTTGGGAGAGAAAAAAAAAAAAGTTAATTTAATTAATTTGGTAAAAGTGTGATCTATTTGTTGTTTTAAGATGTAAAAGACATTAAAAACACAATGTAATTGACAAATGGCACTGCATTGAAAGTTTTAAGAATATAAATATTTTAATTAGGATTTAAGATTTGAAAGAAAGTTTAAGATTCCGATTCAATAAGTATTGGATTAGACCCATCTCTAGTATTTACTAATAATTTAATTTTTATAAATAAGAAATGAAGAAATTGTTTTCTAGGATTTGAAACCAATTATTGTTACCGGCATATCCAAAATATCAAGAACCAAAACGCTCCAACGATAAAATTAACAAAAATTGATAATTATTTAATTCCTAGTGTCATAGATGAGAAGTAAATAATAAAATAAAACAAAAACTGCATCAATATGGATATGTTAATAAAATAATGAGACAGTGTAGAAACACTGTACAATAATGTCAAGTAAGTGATAGTGAAGGAAGCCAACCTGAAAGGATAGTTAGGTTAGGTTTAGATAAAAACAAACACACTTCTCTCTTCAGTTCTTCTTCTAATTTTACACGTTATACTTCTTCAAACTTCCACAGTTACACATTGTTTTGAATTTTCGGAAATATTCCCTTTTTATATAAAGAGACCCATTAAAACACACAAAACACAAAGATATTATGTGGGACCACATGTTTCTTGAAGATATTTAATATTAATAATACACTCATAATTTCACAACTAAATAACTTCTGTCTTTTAAAAGTATTTTAACACTTTCAGTGCTGTGTAACTGAAACCCATTGTGATGAATTAGATGATTTCAACATTACCACTCCTACTGTGTATCGTGGTCAATCAGTTCATAATTTCCACATATGTTCTTTCATACAGTCATTATGATCTACTAGTGGAAGCCATTTTTACTAATCCTTTCATGCAGGTGCGTTTTAAGAAAAATGTAAGGCCAGGGGGAAAACAATTTGAGGCCCCCTGTTTACGGGTTTTTTTAAGTTTTAGAATTATGCCATTGTAATTTATTGATACGTACTCGATACTTATGTTACTTCATAATTTCTAACGTTTTATGTAATATTGATCAACCCATCTAATGACTGTATTTTATTAAATGCAATTAATCCAATAAAGTTAACAAAAGTAAATTCCTCTTTGCCCCATCGCACTGTTTGTTTTCTGTAGACTGATAGCGGTAGCACAATGGTGGCTTATTCTACTGTACTGCAACATATTTCTTGGATAAGGTAAATCTTAAATTATATAAAGTCAGGGTTTTCAGGAATATAGAATGGAATCATATCACTATGTGATTACTTATTGCTGTTAATTATCTGTACACTATTTGATGTGAAATCCATAATAATAACTGTAATTTATTTAATAATTTTTAGAGGAAATGTGGCCTCCAGGAGTGAGGCTCGGGAAAATTATCCCCTTTGACCCCTCCCCCTAGATGCGACCATGCTCTCATGTCCAATTAAAGTGACTTTTATAAACCAGTATTCCTGCTGCTAGGTGTGATATGGTAGTTTTTACTTTCTCATGAATCATGGGCGAGAAGAAGTATTGGGATTGTAAAAATTATTATTTAATTTGAGATTTTTATGAATGTTGAAGTGTCATGAACCCCCCCGAAACCCAAAAACCGGTTTTAACAATGACGTATTACCATTAAACGGCAAAGAGCAGAAGCCATTTTACCAAGTGGCCTAAAGTTTGGTATCTTTACATAAGTGGATATCTTCAATTTTGATCATATCAACACAGCTCTTTAAAAACTGCACAAATTTATAATTGCAAAGTTGTAGGAAGGACTATTTAAAATAAAAAATATTTTATTTGAACTAAATTTTTATGAAACTAATCATTTTTTAATCTCAGGAATTAGATATTTAATACTAAATACGCTCCAGAAAATCATAAGTCTTTTGATTAGAAACTCCAAAATGGAATGTAGGCTTTCATAATTTACAAAACTAGAGAGAGTAAACTATTTCTTGGCGAGCTAGAAAATTGAAATTTTGTATTGGGAACCAAAAACGCTAAAAATTAACCAAAACCAAAGATTATCAAAAAGGGGGTGAATTAGTGTAACAATAACAGAGTTAAAAATTTAGAGCCAATCTAGTGCCTACTAGTGGCAATAGAATTGTTAAAACAAACATAAATGGCTGTCATAGCACATTGAATTGTTATGTTCTTTGGTAAACTGTGATATCCCGCTGTTTTAAAAATTTAGGTTTCTGTAAAGATGTATATTACTTCATTTATACTCTTTGGTGGAATGTGATACTCTTTAATATATTATGTAGAATTATTGTTATTAGCACAGCGTCTTGCCACCCATTTGGGTTGTATGCACTTACGCTAATGTGTAATGGTAGGGTAATTGTGAGATGAAATGGAGGACCTACGTTAAACGTGGGTTCCGAACCACGGTGGAGGCCTGGTATTCCACACATTCACTAGTAGTGATTAATACACGTCTTGTCAGAGGTGAAGGAAGGGTTTGGCAATCAGATAAATCTGTGCCAGGACTGAGGATTAAACCCTGAGCCCTCAGCACAGAAGTCCGACACCTTACTCCTAGACTGCCAGGTCACCTCATTTTGTAGAAAGACACGCTAAAGAACATAGTAAAACCTATGGAACACCAGTGTTACTAACACAGAATGGTCTGTACGGG
This sequence comes from Timema douglasi, assembly GCA_901482245.1. Classification (NCBI taxonomy): domain Eukaryota; kingdom Metazoa; phylum Arthropoda; class Insecta; order Phasmatodea; family Timematidae; genus Timema; species Timema douglasi. The sequence continues at coordinate 84,539 of CABEEJ010001616.1, forward strand.
AATTGGAATGGGTAGAGGCAAATCAAAGTCACTTTACTTGTTTGAGTGGCGTAGAGCTTGTATTGAATCAGTCACATTTTTGAAGACTGTAGAAGCCTGGAAACACTTCCCTGTTAAAGTTCATGGAGATTCACATCACACACTAGCATCAATCCAAAGTCTCAACTGGCAGTCCAAACTGGGTCAGCGACACTTGGCGGGAACCTCAGCCCACCAAACTATGATTATATAATAAGCCTAGAATGTTCCATGTAGGTCCTTGTTACCTCCAGGATTAAGGAAGGGTAGGGAAAAACAGTCTTAACCTCAACAATATAGCAAGAATACACTAACGCATTATGTTTATATAGCAATGTATATTTTTTAGTTTGACATATCTTACAAGTTGTTAGTAAAATGTTTATATTATTAGGTAAAGTAACGAGAAAGTATGTGCCAGTAGAGCACCATATCATTTATTTAATTCTTCTACAGAGGGCATAGCATGCATCAAGAGGTCTAACTTTTAGTTAACTACATATGTAATGGATTACAGTATAATTATTATGCTCAGAAAGCTCGAGGACAATCCGTGTTTTTTTTAAACACTGCGTCTTACTACCCATTTGGGTTAAACACTTTCAGAGTGTTAGTTTCAATGAATGTTTATAAAGATTCAAAATGTAGGAATATGGGCACAGCAGTGAAAAGGTTAATAATCTACATACGGGTTCCAAAAGTAAACAAATGAGTAAACATGACCAAAATATGAAACAAAATAATAGGTAAAAAAGTAATACATTTATTTAGAGAAAATAACAAACGAAAACCAAGATTAAAGTCAAGGTTTAATTTTAGAGTTGGGTTTAATCCACTATTTTACAAATCTGAATCTCCAATTTATCTTCAAATCTTGAATGTGAATCTTGGAAAAAATTATGATTAGAGAAAATATAAATATAGTAGAAAACTATAAAATACAAATATTTACTATGTATTAACATTCTTTCTTATAATCAATTAATTATAACATTAATTTATTAGATTAAGTGTGAACTCATCTGGGGCCTGGCTATTAAGTTCATTTTATGATATTAATTGATTCTGAATCACTAATAAGCAGTATTTGAGCTCTAAAACAAATTTTGCTTGAAATGTAGATTATTATATAAATACATTTTTTTTTTTAAGGATTTGAACCTTGAATCTTGAATATCTTTAAGGATTTGAGGGATTCGAAGGATTCAAGGAGCCATATTTATTTAATTTTAATTCAGTTAATAAATTCAGATTAATAATAAATTGATGACATTTTCAAATTTAAATTGAATATTCTTAAGTTTGTAAAAGAAATACCTATTGCACAGATTTATTTTAGGAATAAAATAAATTTAAGAAATTTGATATCAATTTTATAACAAAAGGACATAACAGTAATTAGCATCTACAAACCACACTGCCCACATTAACAAACATACCTTCCAAACAGCACATTACAATGAACTGTTACATACAGCGACAAAAAGCCTCCTAAAGATTTTCACAAGTAAAAAAAAAGAAGCAAATTTCACACTCAACTCAGACCAGTAGTTTTCAAACAAGGTGTTTGATTAGTTGTGAGAAAAAAGGAAAACGGGAAAGACCTTGAGAATGAATAAAAGCCTCCTTTAATGAAATTTGCAAACGTGTTTTTAAATTAAATTGAATAATATTTAAAAATTGTTGATGGATTATTAATATAACATCGTCAAATTATTGTAACCTACTATATAACACAACATGCCCCAGGCCATTAAAAATATATTATTATAGTGGTTAAAGGCAAACATTTTTATGAAGTACATTTTAGATTTTTTTCCTTGTAATGTTCATAATTTTAGTAAGGACTGTTAAAATGTTCAAGTTAAGAAATAATTAAATTACAATAAAAATAATCAAATTTGTGGGTTTGAAATGTTACGCCACATCAAGTATAGGAATTGTGACACAGTGCTTGGCTATTAAAAGCAAATTTCCCACTCAACTTGGACCAGTAGTTTTCAAACAAGGTGTTCGATCAGTTGTGAGAAAAAGGGAAAACGGGAAAGAGCTTAAGAATGAATAAAAGCCTCCCTTAGTGAAATTTGCAAACGTGTTTTTAAATTAAACTGAATATTAATTCAAAATTTTTGATGGGTTATTAATATAATATTGTCAAATTATTGTAACCTACTATACAGTAAGTCCTGCTTTTACGTTCCCTATTATAAGGTTGTTTGGTTACAACATTGTTAATAATTTGTGACCCTTTTTTTTTTACATAATGTCCGCTACTAGGTACAACGTTGTTTTTCAGCTGAACACTCGCCAAGTGTCAACCACCTGGTTTCTGCTTTTTGTTTATGTGGGTCTAATAGGCCTATGAATCATGCAGGCAGGTCACGTCAGAGATCCCCCCCCCCCCTTCCAAACAACAAACCACCGGTTAATAATAATATAAAAGGGTATTTTTACGGGGAAAAATATTTTTTGTTTTTTTACAGCATTTTAAATTTGGAATATTTTACTTGAAAATTGGGACTTTTTGCACAGGATTTAGAGTTTTCAGCATTAGTGAGTTGGCAACACTTGTGCAAGCTTAGCAGTTTTGTTCAAGCATAGTGCATACAAACTTGTGTTTAAATTTCTTTGTAGTTTTTATATTTTTAGTTCACATGGGTATTTTGTTTATCTTTATTTTCTTTTGCATCTTTTATATTTAATACATTTTAGGTTCTCGTGTGAATTGTGTTTACCATTCTGTTTTTATATCTAATATATTTTTAGTTCACGCGCAACTTGTGTTAATATGTTTTGTTTTTTTATTTTAGTTAGGGGTGGTTTTTATCTGTTTGCAATGGCAGTTAAACATCCATGTAATTTATCTAACACTTTAATTGCAAAGAAAAACAGCCGATCAATTAGTCTGGCTGTTAAAATGGACGTAATACAGAAACTCGAATCCGGTCAGCGCAGTGTAGACATTGCTGCAGCTTTAGGCCTACACGCAAATATTATTCGCACTATAGGTAAAAATGCTGTAAAAATTAAGTGCAGTGTGGAAAACTTTTCAGGGCTAAGTGACACAAAGATCAGGTGTACAAGAAACAAACGCATTAAAAGGATAAAGAAAATGCTTTCGTTGTGGATTGAATCTCAAAACCAACGTAGTTCCCCAGTTATGTTAGCCACCGTTCATAGTAAAGCTAAATCTTTATATCATGACCTGTTAAAGCCTAAGGATGGCGAAGGCTCTAAAGAAGTATCTTTCAGTGTCAGCCGAGGGTGGTTCGATGGTTTTAAGCACCGGTACAATTTTAATGATATTAAAGTGAATGATGAAGCTTCAAGTTCTGACAACATCTCGGCTGAAGCCTTTGTTGTTGAACTTCAAAACATCATTGAAAATGGCGGATACTCACCAAATAAGGTTTTTAATGGTGATGAGACCAGACTGTTTTGGAAACATATGCCTGCCAGAACTTACATTTCACAGGAAGAAAAGAGAGCACTCAGTTTTAAAGCCGTGAAAGATCGTGTCATGCTGTTGCTAGGTGGGAATGCATCTGGTGACTACAAGATGAAGCCACTCCTGATTGCCAGACCAGAGAATCCACGAGCTTTGAAAGGAAAAAACGAAGGAGCACCTTCCCATTATTCACAAAGCCAATAAAAAGACATGGATAACTGGAGCCATGTTCTGTGAATGGTTGAAAGTCTACACAATACCCGCATGGAAGAGGTACTGTGCGAAGGAGAATTTAGATTTCAGAATTCTCCTCCTCATAGATAATTCTCCCTCACATCCTCAGGACATTCCTGACTTGGACGAGCATGTGAAGATTAATTGCCACTTTCAAGCAATATTACTTGAGGCATACGTTTGAGCAACTTGTTGCAGTTACAGATAGTGAAGACAATACCAGCATCAAGGAGTACTGGCGGAACTACAATCTCTTTAACGCCATCAACAACATATTCATGGCTTGGCAAGAGGTTTCCCATACGTACCTCAACGCGGTGTGGCGAAATCTATGGCCTGAATGTGTCACAGATTTAAAAGGATTTGAAGAGATTATGCCAAGTGTAAACACAAACCTCCTCTACATTGCTCGTGAAGCAGGCTTCCAGAATCTGAAAATGGAGGACATAGAAGAGGTGGTGGACACAGAGATTGAGGAACTTGGTAACTAGGAGTTACAAGAGCTGGCCCAAAATCCAAGCCCTGAATCTGACAGCGAAGAAGACAAACCTTCACGCACATTTACTACAAAGAGCATGGCTACTGCATTTCACCGCATTCAAGAAGGACTTCAAATGTTGGCCGATGAAGACCCTGATGTAGAACACAGCGTGAGAGTGCACAGGACTTTCAAAGAGGGCCTTACATGTTACTAGGAAATTTTCAAAGAAAATAAACGTGCCGATAAGCAGCCAACAATCTGCACTTCTTTCAACCAGTGGCCGCCATGGTGACACATGAGGGGGATAAGATTATGAGTGGTGAGCCAGTCCCATCTACGTCCCGAAATTAAATGTATTCCTGTCCTGAGATTTTTCCGCGATATGATACATGTATTTGTAAGAATTTTGGGAGACCTTGGAACCTAACTCCTACACTTAACATTCATTCTTATGGGAAAACATAACTTTTACAAAGTTGTTTTCTATAAAGATGCGTTTCTCAGGAACATAACACAACATTATAAAAGGGTTTACTGTATAACACAACATGCCCCAGTTCATTAAAAATATATTGTTATAGTGGTTAAAGGTAAAAAAATTTGTGAAGTACATTTTAGATTTTTTGTTTGTTTTTTGTAATGTTCATAATTTTAGTAAGGTCAGTTAAAGATTTCTAGTTAAGAAAGAATTAAATTACAATAAAAATAATCAAACTTGTGGCTTTGAAATGTTACGCCACATCAAATATAGGCATTGTGACACTGTGCTTGGCTATTAACTTTCTAATTAATTGGGAGAGGGATCATAAGGATCATCTTCCAAAGGGGGTAGAAGATGAAATGAAAACGATGATGGCATGATGACATCAGACCCAGATGGGGTTGATGGCTAAGGGTCTTTGATTGTGGACCTATTTTTTTTCTCTAGACTTGTAGAAGAACATCGTGATTGGGATTTGTTATTTTTGTCATTTCAGTTCATTAAACATTATCTTTCGTTTTCATACATTTAGCTTTAATGATACGTTCCATCACAGGATAATAGTCTATTATTTTTTCCTTTAGGTTTTGTGACATTCAAAACACTTAAACAAATTTATCCAGTGTCTACATTGTTGGTTCTACTTCAATTTATTCTTCTTTATCTTCTTCCTCTGTAGACGACTTGACTAGGTCATTCAACTCCCCGTTCATCAACACTTCCTGATATTCTTCGATAAGTTATTCCCCTTCTTCATCTAATATGTCTACGAATACTTCGCCACCAACTTCTCTTGCTGTTTAGACGATCTTCTTTATTTCTTCGCCAATCTCCGGGAAGCATTTAAAATCATGAACGGCTTCACTCCACCAATTCTTCCAGCAGGCATTGATCGTTTCTGGTTTTAATTCATCCAATGCTGCTTTTATGAAAGTTATTGCATCAGCATCCATGACTTGAAGGTTAGGGTCTGCATCAATGGCTGCTTGAATCATCTAGAAGATCTGGTGAGTGTATGAGACCTTGGCACGCCTAATGACACCCTGGTCGAGTGGCTGAAGGAGCGAGGTCATGTTTTATGGCTAAAAATCCCACCCGAACATTTTCATCTTCGATACCAATGGGCTGAGGATGGTCAGGCACATTGTCTATTATAAGTAAAACTTTTAATGGCAACCCTTCCTTCTCCAAATATTCCTTGCCTTTGGGGAAGAGGCACTGGTGCCATTCGGTGAACAACACTTCCGTGACCCATGCCTTGCGGTTATGTTGCCAAAAGACTCAAAGAAAGTTTTTGTTTCTGTTCTTGAGGGCACAAGGATTTTTCGCACAGTAAACCACCCCAGGCTTTATCATATGGCCAGGTGCATTGCCACATATGGTAGTATCAGTGTCAGTTTATCTTTGCATACTTTAAATCCTGGAGCCTGTTCTGAACTTTTGTGAATATAGGTCCTGTTGGGCGTTTTATCCCCCAAAACATGCCCGTTTTGTCACAATTGAAAACTTGCCTACAACCGTATTTTCCCTCTTTGATAATTGTTTTTAACTCAGCTGGAAACATGGCAGCTGCTTCCTCATCGGCCAATGGAGCTTCTCCAACAATTTTAAGGTTTTTGAGATTAAACCTGTGTAAACATCCATCGTTTGCAAAGGTTTTTGGGATTAAACCTGTGTAAACATCCATTGTTTGCCGAATTGGCTTGGTTTATTCTTCTGTTCCATACTTCTTTTGCATGTCCTCAAATAGCCTCAAGGTTTTTTGCCATAACATGTTGCTGCTAACATGTACCTTCTTTTTATGTCTTCTAGCAAGAAATTTAAACTGTTTTAAACCTTCACTAAACCTTCACTAAGCACTACAGCAGTAACTTTTGCAGTTTACAGAGCAAAATAAAAATGGGTACAATTTTTTGTCTTTCTTCTTCATCACTTCACAAATAGAAGATTCGTTCTTGCTATGGCAATCTCCGCATATGATTTTTTTTTCTATTTATATAATCAAAATTTTCACTAATTGAAAGGACATTACAGCTTCTCTTAGGCTTAGAAGCACTACCAGTACCACTACTCTTACACTTTGTGGCCATTATTATGTTTTTCTGAACACAAACACTGAGATCACGTGGCAACTAATACAAACAGCACGGAAGCTAGATGCAAACTGGTGTCAAGTACTGCGGGTAGGAGTGGGTGTAGGAACAAAGGATGAAGAGTCAAATAATGTACATGGTAGGCGCGTTTATGCTGCTGATAGTACGGCCAGTTCTCGCTTGGCGTGTGGTTTGAAACTTATAAACAATTTTTTTCTTTAATTAAAAGTAAATAAAATTGGGCAGTGGTTAAACATGGATAATTGAAACCGTGGATAGTGAATCAGCAGATAAGGAGGGCCCCACTGTATATTCAAACAATAAATAATTGGTGGATAAGTACGAGTATAAATAGACAAGGTGATGTAAAATTCTTATTATATTAAAAAAACTTGTACAAATAATAAATTAAAAGAATTTATGGATAGTTGTGAATGGAATTAAATTGCCAAATCTAATAAAGTAAAGGTGTATAACCCGAACGGCAGTAAGACGCGGGGATGATAATGATGATGACAATGATAATAATATATGATAAATTAAATATATAGGACTAAACAAGTCCCTTACACTTTTGTTAACCTTATGTAATTAATTTCTTACATATTTCAATTTGGAAGAAGGTAGAGAGTATACTGATGCTCTTGGTTGGTCTGCAAGTCAACAGCTGTCCCAGTTAAACTTTCAGCACAACTGGAGTTGACTTATGCTTTTGGTTGGACTGCAAGTTTGACTGTGACACTTGACTATTAACCTATGAAGCTGTCTGTGATAGTGAAAGCTTGTCCTTAAAAATGTATTTGTGTATTTTTTAGTGTCCCATCTAAACCATTTATACTCCAGTAACACTAAGTAAGGTGTGCTGGCTATCTCTCCTAATTTTAGTGTATATCTATATATGTACACCTTTTGACTACCTTGATGTGGCGCAACATTGCAAAGCAACAAGTTTTTTTTTTTACAATAGAGGAAATTGATAGAAGAAAGAAGAGAAAATTCAAAATGAAATAATCCAGTGTTTGTGTTATCTGTACTCTCTTCTTTCTTATATTATTGTTATTGTTCTTATAATATAAGAACAATAATCAATTTGATCATAATATGTGAACAATAATTTTTGTTCTCTTTGATAATCTTTTAATAATAATGGAAGTTTTAACTATTTAAAAAAAAGCAGTAAAAAAAGGGTGGGGGAAGCAAATAATTTAAAATTAGATAATTCCTTTGTTTACACAAAATATTTTAACTGGCAATAAATTTTATTCTAGTAAGGTGAGACATATGAATTCAAAAAATGATTAATACCAGGATATTAAAAGGCCAACACAATGTCTGAAGTGGCATCATTTAAACAAAGAGACAAGGAATTCCTTAAGACTTTCAACTTTTGCAATACACTGATTGTAGAAAGTATGCTCCATTCAGGTAAAACAAGTCCTAAATGTATTTACACTTACTACAGCTCAAAGCACTTACAATGGATCAATCCCACCTCTACATACAAAGTAAGGCGTCTTCACATGGACAGTCATTCCTCATTAGTCCTCATTTAACAGTTGAAAGAGATCCTCAACTATAAAAATCCTGCTCTGGTGGACACCAAGCATGTCTAGTCTGATTGTCTGGTGATGGGGAGGTCCAAGTTCGAATCCTGGTCAGATGAAGTGAGGGTGATATTTTCTAAATTGTTTGGCACTCTCTCCCCATGCATATGCAGTTAGGCTATCCATACCTTCTTTATAAAATGTGGACAGTTGGAAACCTTGGCTCAGTTGATAGTGTGCCTGCCTACATAGCTAAGGTTTCCGGTTAAGTCCCGGTGGGACTGGACTTTATCTGAGGTGAAATGAAACCCTTTCACAGTAATGAATTAATGGGCAGAGACTGAGTTTTGTGTCTGTTCTAGATTTAAGTTAATTTATAAGTTGTGTACTAACTAATACATTCAGCCAGTTTAGAAAATGGAGGTTAAATACCTGAAATAAAAATAAGTGTGAACAGTCTTGATTGCTAACAAGATGTAATATACCATAGATAAAACAAATAAACTAGCAAATAACAAGAAATAAATCTAGTAGGTTTGAGAGTCTTGGTGTCAAATGGCTGGCCTCGCACGGCTCGACCATCGGTATGGAACACTAAAGCTCAGGCGAACTAGTTGGGGGAATGGAACTAAGGTCAGTGCTTACCAAACTGGTTTCAATTAAAATGGCCTATCCGCCATGCCTACCTGTTGCTATTTGAACCAAGGAGAACTGTGACAGAATAAGTCGTAGACAAGATCCAAGAAGCGCCTACTGGTGCTGCCAGCAAGTGCTTCAAATTAAAATAAAATTATTTCATGATCTACACTCTTATGAATGAGCTCAAATGATATCATTATAAATCGCCTTTCATTTTTTTAGTCATAATAAATATTTGGTTAAACAGTTATTATGAAAATTAATATAATTTAAAAAGTAAAATAAATGACCAAAACTGTTATAACATGAGAAACATCAAACACCAGCAGAGAAGAAAGAGAAAATTGGCAAAGCGATAGAACAAAACTATATTTATATTTAATTATGGCCGCCAAAGAGTGCTAATGCCCCACACATAACTAACTCATCATACTCACAAATGTTACTTTGTTCATCTTCCTGTCTATTGTTTGTTAAGTCTGTAAGTGTGGCAAGGTTTAAACGTCGCCCAATTATTCCTCTAACTCCAAGAGGTAGAGAGGAGGAAGAATAAACCCTCGAGAAAAGAAAATAGAAAATAAAAAATACAAGGAAAAGTTAACACAATTTAAATATTGAGTGAAAAAAACTTTCTGAATGGAGCATTACTTCAACAACCATACAAATTAAATATAAATGAATTAAGAGTAATAAAAATGGTTGGGTAGAGCTGCTGTCAACTCATTTTTAATGGACTCTAAAAAACAAAGTTTGATAAATCATTAGTATTTAAAAGTAAAATACAAAGTATTTGCTAGACCACGAGGCATATTTTTCAATCTAAATTTGATCATCATTTTATAAATGTGTGTGTGTGTGTGTGTGTGAGAAAAACTATGTGTTTGCATGCAGCTAAGTGTGTGCACAACTTTGTGTGGGCATGTAACTAGGTATGTGGGTGTGTGTGTGTGTGTGACAAAATAAGTGTTTATTTAGGTCCAATGCTACAAAAAGATCCACAAATTATAGTAGATTCCAAACCACTTGTGGCGTGCCTACTAATATCCAGTTTGGGAACCTGATCAAGATTCAAACTTTAGTCCTCAATTCCTCAAATACTACAAGCAGGATAGTTCAGATCTTCAACCAAACACATATGAGAGATTTATCTCTGTGAGGTCAAGAGTGTGTTAATCTGCATGAGTGAATCAAGAGTTTACTTAAAGTGTGGTTCTAATCCTAGCAACTGAACAGTGAGCCAAGAAACTTAATTACATGTATAAATTTGCAAGAGAAAATTTAAGTATTGGAAAAGTTATCTTTGAGCAACATACTCAACTATGAGCAATTGAATGGTATGAATAATAGCCAGGTGCCCTAGGGGTGGTTTTCCCCCAAATGTGGTTTTACATCCTTTCTTAAGGTGAATGTTGGTGAGTGTTATTTTAATTCTCCTTCTCATGAACAATTTATGTAATTGATTAACAACTCATATTTTTTTAACTCTGTGTCTTAGCCCCTGTTCAAGTTATACATATATATACTAACCATGCTAGTGAGTTAAGGATAAGGATGGTAGAATTTGGAGGAAGTGTACTCATATTTGCATGTAGCAAGAGTGGAAAACCATTTAGAAAAAACTACCCTCAGTACATCTGACCAGGATTTGAACACTGATCTCCCTACCATTGGCAGTCTAGTATATTGTGAGAGTAATGCCTTAGACCATATGGCCACTGAAGCAGGTGAGCAATATTTTATATATGTCAATAAAAAAGTCAAATAAATGACAATTTAATAATAAATTCATCTACTTATTAGATTATAATTTTAATCATTGCATCATATCATTAAAATAATTAACATCTCTTATAGCCTATTTATATTAAAAACATATTAAGAAAACAAAAATTCACAATGTCTTTATACTGTAATTTAATATTTAAATAAAACTACAATATAGTGCACAAAAATGCAGGTGGCAATACTTACAGCCCTCGCCAGACTCAAGTCTAGATTGAAGTTCTTTGATCTGCATCTCCTTGCGCTTTACATCATGTGACAAGCTTTCGTACCTCTGGCGGAAATCTCGAAGCTCCCTAAAAATATTGGTAACATTCAAAATTTCCAACAATGTGTTTATTTTAATGGAATATGTATAGCAAGTAAAAAGTAAAAGGAAATAATAAGCATCATACCAACTTCAATATAAATCTAGATCAAATTAAGTACTGTCACAATAAGGGACACAACTATTCAACCCAGTTTAGAGTATGGGAACTCTCTCTCATCAACACATTACTCGAGCTAGACGAGATCCTAACCCCAATCTAAAATAGCGCCTAACCAAGGAGGCCACAAAATTAATTTTCAAAAACGATCCTAATACTAAATCACAACACAATTTTAACGTTTTTTCCCCCAGTATTTAATGTTTTGTATTATTTAAGGCTTTGTGTAAATGTATCAGAAAAAGAAGAAGTTTACAATCACCTCATATTAAAGACTGCTATATATAAAGGCAATGCATTTTGTATACACACTGAGAAAATAAATTCCTCAATTTTGTTTGAATGTTTAGGTGCAGAATTAAAGTATTTAAATTCCATTCCCTAACTTTTTCTTATTCTTTTTATTAAATTCCCCGACATTTTCCTGAAATAAAATAGAAATCCCTGTCTGTAGCCACTGGCTAACCCACCACCTTACTAACCAGATTTCTTCTATTCATCAGGTCCAATATATATGTATGTAGTACAACTTAAACAACAGCATAAAATAAAAACTATATAGCTAACCTTGAAGCCAAACCATGTACAATAAGATATAATAAAAAGTCAACCAGTAGCAAAGGTGCCTGTGACAGTGAAAGTTTGAAGACTAATTTATGTTTGTGTAAATGTTTTCACTGTTATACTATTTTCAAAACCAATGGACTCTCACATTTAATGTAAGCTGGGTTTCTATCGTATTGATTCTTAATAATTTACTGTGATAAACAATTAGTTTATCCCACATTTGTAATGACCTAAAAACCTTATTAATTATTCCTTAGTTGATTCAATTTGACTAAATGAATAATATAAAATCTAATATCAATATTTGGAAAGAGATGCACACTCAAGTACTATGTTACATAAAAAAACCAAATGTTTGAATAAAACACAAGCTTGGTGTCTTTTTTTGAATTTTCTACTGACAATTTGAGCTTCTTGTATCAGGTGATATACTTCCTTGTCTAGTATTGGGTGTATGGTATACATGACTCATTATTTACTCTTCTTTCTACTAGTTATTTGTGAATTGAGAACTTTAAGTGAAGGAGCGGAGGGTTGCAGGGGGGGGGGGGAGGATTCGAAGTGAGGATGGGGGGGAAGGGGGGACTGGGG
>CABEEJ010001616.1:97183-143980 GCA_901482245.1 Timema douglasi
GATGAGAGGGGGAAGAGAGACTTGGGAGGCAGATGAGAGGGGGAAGAGAGACTTGGGAGGCAGATGAGAGGGGGAAAAGAGACCTAGGAGGCAGATGAGAGGTGGAAAAGAGACCTGGGAGGCAGATGAGAGGGGGAAGGAGACTTAAGGGGGAATATTAGAGTTGGGGATTTGGGAGGGGTTAAGATAAGGAGGGAAGGGAGACTTGGAACTGAGATTGCCCTTTTTTTTTGTGTGGCTTCTCTGTATATGGTTGGCAGGGCAAAATCTCTGGGCTTAGAACTTAGAGATATCCCTTGCGTGAGTGATATGCCATTGACGAGGTTTGATTTGAAAACTTTGGTTGGGAGTATCTTTTGGGATGTGCAATCGGCTGTGCGGGGTCAAGACAAATTCGGAGGTTATAATTCTAATTGGGACATTTTAGTCTTGAGCTTATCTGGGTGTGTGTCAGACTGATTCCGGTTAGAGGGGTAGTGATCTATTTAATTGTCTAAACGTGTGAGAAAAAAAAATTTGGGGTTATTCTGTGAGTTTAGTAAACTAAGTGACTGAATTATTTGGCTCTTGAAGGGATTCTTGCCCCTTTTGTAATCATGTTTGTTTGGTGGTGTTTATTGGTCCATTGTATGTCTATATTAAACTCATTTAACTGTGCACATGCGCAGGCATGGAAAAGAGAAGAGTTATTCTGCGAGTCTTTGCACTTTGATAAGTGACTGAACTATATGCATATTGAAGGGACTCTTGCCCCTGTTATAATTATGTTTGTTTATTTAAAGAATATTTTGATGTCTAAGTCCCAACTTGATGTATGGGAATAAATGAGAGTCATTCTTACTTCTGAGCTGCAATGAGTTCTGAGCCAGTCTTGCTAAGTTCTTCACTAATGGCCTGTTTAGCTTGAATTTCTGACTGCAGACTGCTCTGAAGGTTGAGTAGCTCCATCTTATCTAGCTTTTGGCTCCGACGGTTACGCCAGTTTTTGTCCTATGAGAATACACATTATAAAACAAATTGTTAGGGATCTGCGAGTTCTTGAATTTACAAGCTCGAGCCAAGCTTTTAATAGAAACTTGGGTTATAGCTTAATCCTTTGGCATACAAGTAGATTTGGCAGGAAATGTATTAAAGGTGTGTGAAGCTACAACTTGGCCTAGAAATAAATATCAACTTCAATTTCACTAAAAAAAAAAAAAATCTGGCTTTAACAATGGCGAAGCTTTGCCAATAAAAATATTGACCGGGAGGAAACTCATTTGGAAGAAGTGGCAGCAGTATAAAGTGTGAACCGTGTTCTTTTCTTTGTGAAAGCCATATTGTGTTTGTTCCCTTTTATATGTTTTCTATCCACCTTTCCTGTACATTATAAATCAATTTTAACCCTTAAACACTCAGCGCGCCGAAATTTCGGTGCGCCATAATACTGCTAAAACACTCTTGCGGCCGATATATCGGCTCCAGCTAAATCTGGTCGTGTAAGTTTATTTTTAATAACTAGGTGGCACTACACACAGTATTCTAAATATTTAGGTTTATTTCATACTTTTTCAAACAGATAGCACCATTGGTTTTGGAAAAACTATTTATTTTGAACATTTGAAATATGTAATACTCATTGTTTACATCGTGATGTTAATACGTTTCTAGTTCGTGGGTTTTTCCTTATTCCTTATTTATATAAATATATTTGCTTCCATTATTTTTCTTACCTGTTTTATTTTTATATATTATTTATTATATTTTCGTTGTTTTATTCAAAGTTTATTATTTATAAGTGTTGTTTAGTTGAAATATTCTAGCTAGGCAATGGCCGGTCCAAGTTCTAGGCTAAATGACTCGGACATTTTAGACTATTTAGATACTATTGACAGTGACAGTGACTTTGTGTATGAAAGTGATTCTGACATCACTAGTGATGATGATAATGTGCCAGATCTTAGGAATCCAGCTGTTCATAACCTGTCTGACAGTGATGAGAATGGTATGGATGATGAAGACTATAGGGAGATTGTCACCTGAGCAATCTCTTCCTCTCCCCTTTACATGAGTTTACAAAATGTTATGTAGTTCAGAATCAAAATAAGCTACAAACACCAAACTAGTATCAAATTTTACAGAAATAAATTCTCTTTCTTGCAGGATGACTGATAAATAAGGAAGAGAAGAAATGAATATTAATTTTTTGGTCTGAATTAAAAATTTTAATTTAATTTTTAAGATTTTAAAAATTTTGAATTTTTTTTACAAAATAATGGTAGTCTAATAATTTATGTAATATTTTTTTTATAAATCTACAATGTGTATAGTATAAGTGTGATTTTTTTCATATGAATAAACTAAAAACATTTTTTATGAGAAAATTTAAAAGGTTTATAGGTAAATGTGAGAATTTGCCTGAGTGTTTTGGATTAGTCTAGTGAAAATACGCTGAGTGCAAAAGGGTTAATACAGAAAAAATCTGACGAAATTGGATTATAGTTTGTGATGGCAATTTTTACAAAAAATTGCACAATAAAACATTTTCCAAAAGATTGTAGTAACTAAAGTTATATAAATTGCTACTGCATATTTTTACAAACAGAAAATAAAAAACAAATATTTGAACTTTGATTTGGCTTCGAGAATATTCTGTATATTTGATTTGTAATAACTTCGAATTGAAAAAGTAGACTTCACACACACCTAAAATGTAAAGAAATGAGGTATACATAGTGATGCACAATACAGAGTAAATATTATGTAAACTTAATAAATAAAGTGCATTAACTTCCTTTGTTGTTCAAAATTAAATTAAATAAAGTAATGAATAACACCTTGAGTTATAAAAAAAAATCTGTTGAAATCTATTTTAAATTATCTTAAAGCCTTTATAATGCATACTGCAGAAAAACATAATTATATGACAAGCTCAACAACCAGGTCTCAGACCAGTAATTTAACACCTAACTGAATGGATAAAATTTTTATTTATTATTTCGAAAGTTAAACTAAGATTTGGATTCGTAAAATAGTGGAACTGACCCAACTATAATAGTTAAGCAACTTTTTTTTTACGCTATAAAACATTTTTTTAAATAATCAAACTTTGAACCAACTTCGCTTCAGGTTGAAAATGTGAACTTCACACACCCTTAAATATAACAAACGACTCGTGATCAATTTTTTCATCTGAAGAGAAATATAAACAATATTTTAACTCCATCAAATGTTAGATACATTTTTTTCATATAACATTTAAATTTTCCGAGTTATATATTTTTTCTTTGCCTCAAAACGAATGGATAATAAAATGGACAGGTTGTTAGCGACATTTATTTATGGCTAGGATATGCTGTTATGAAAATGATGATCGATTTTTGAAATCCAACCATCTTTCCCCATATAAATTAGTCAATGATGTATGTTAATATCAATAATCATGGTTGTAGTAATGTTTCTTTTATAACACTGCAATCTAGCAAATATATATATAAATTTTAAATAATTTAAAAATCAAAATGTATGGTTAGTGCAAAGTTTTTTATGTAAACCAAAATTATTAAATAATTGTGCTTAAAAACGATGATTTCTTCTAACTTAAATATATTTTTAAAAGGCATTTCTCTCATGCTTTATGAAAACCCAATATGTGTAAAGAAGGTGTCCTTAACTTCTTACATCCACTCCTGTTTCCAGCTTATGGCCTGGGTCAGTTTTCTATTCAAGCCATATATTTTTCACTATCAACTGGCTAGACCTGTCATAGCGTCAAATACCTTATAATCCAACTCAAGTCTAGGAAGGACACAACATCCAGTGCCCAAGCATTAATTTATCAATGTGAAAGGGTAAAACCATATTTTCATCAATGATACATTTTCAGTCATTCAGATAATCAAACCCAGGACCCTTAGCTCAGTAGGCTAACACGCTACTGGCTGAGCTAAGGTGTCAAGACTCCTTAACTATTATTTGTTATGCATTTTATTTGTGTTTCTATCACCGTCCCAGTACCTTCTTACAAATACAATACAATTAAGTCAAAAAGTGAAGAGGTGTATCTTAAAGAGATGGATTATTTACAATAATAAAGAGTTAGTAAAACAATTCATTGATGAAAAACCACTCAAAATACAAATCAATTTTGCACTTACAGACTGTGGCGCGTTGGTCACCCCCGAATGTTTGAGGAACTCTAATTCCTCTGTCATCTTAGTGGCCAAAGCCTGGAGGTAGCCTCTAGCATCCTTCTCGTCGCTAACCCTGAAACAATTTATTCTGTTAACTTTATTCAAGAAAATGGCTTTGATTGCAAAAATAAACTTAATAGTGATTTAACACAGATTAATAGTAAATGAAATATAATTCATTAGACTCTCTATTCTATAAACAATTTAAGAGAAATGGATGTAATAATAATAATTTTCCCCATAGGGTAACAGTTTGCAAAAGCACCACTAAAACATTATATTACCGTGATTGAAAAAAGTTTAAAGTTGAATATGCAAGTAATGTGATATAATACTATTTGGTTAAGTGGTGCTGCAATAGTAAAATAAGGCCTAAAATAAATGGTATGAAATAAGGTACCTAAAGTAGGGGTGTGCAGAACTTTAAATCTTTGACCTGGCTTTGAAACAAATTAATATCAGCTCTGCATTTTCTCCGAAAAATACTTCAGCTTCAACAATTATGAATATTTTCCAATAAAATAGTTACAGCTAAAAAATAACTCAATGTATGATCAATTATTGCCGAGTTGTTAAATGAATTCATAACCAAGATTCATATGAAAAAAGTTTCATTTAATTATAAGTTGTGATAGTAACTAGATTTAAGAATAAAACAATTTTACTAACAATAAATAGTGCAATAAAACATTTCCCTACTAATTTTAGTGCATGTTTATAAAGAGCCACAAAAAAAAAATTATTTCCAAGTATAAAACAACAAAAATATTCAAACTTGTATTCAGCTTTGAAAATATTTCATATATTGGATTAGACTTTGCTTCACATTGAAAAAATTGACATGGCATTCCCCAAGCCCTATGTACGTTATAATATGTAATTTAAGTAAATATGAAAGAATTGTAGAAGTTGAAGCACACAATTAAGTAGATATATATTATTTTAGAAGTGGGTAACGTTTCTTTTTCAATCCAAAGCTGAACTCAAATCGAATATATGAAATATTCTCCAAGCCTAACAAAGTTTTTTTGGTTAGTTGTTTTATGATTGAAAAAAATTATGCCGTGGTTATTTATACTATGCGCTATGATTATTTTAAATTGTTTTATTGCAGAATTGTTTGTAATATTTTGTTTTAATAGGATTAATTAAGTTATTATAACAACTTTAAAGTCGATTAATCCAGTTTTTTTTTCATATGAATATGAATTTATAATATGTACAACAGCAAAAAATGGGATTAGTTGACCATAAATTGAGTATTTTAGCACTAAATATTTTGATTGGTGAGGCCTCATAATTGTTGAAGCCAGAATTTTTTTGGAAACCAAGTCAAAGCTGACATTTGTTAGTCAAGTTAAAGTTTCACACTTATTATTTTATAAACACTTCAATACTCTGATGTCACATGATATCTTTTGAAAGAAATAAAAGACTAAAGATGTTGACTTTAGTGACTAAAATAAACGATAGCATTAAAATATCCATTTCAAAAAATGTCCTGGCACACAAATAAGCAGTTTATCACCCAAGCCAATCCCTGATTGAGCTGTCAATTCCAAATGAATTTCATATGGCCACAATTTCTAGTACAATCTAGTCTTGAGAGGGATCACACTTTCTCAGCAAATTGTGCATTTTCAATTACTTTTAAAAGACAACATTATATGAGCATAATGTTTTTTCTTATCTTTTTAACCTTGTAGCATTGCAAATGTGACAAAAGAATTCAATCTTAATTATGGCCTGCACTCTTACAAGTTTGTGTAACAAAATACTTGAAATAGAGATAATATAACAAATATAGATAATACCATTGAATTATCTCGCTGATCTGTGCCTCCCACTGGGCAATGGCTTCTTTTTTGTTCCTGAGTTCTTCATATTCATCTTCTAGCTGCCTACGCTCGCTTTGGATACGACTAACACTTTCTGTAAGCTGAAACCATATCATAAAATATATATTAGGTAATAAGAGAGGTGGAAAGAAAAATGTGGTATATTAGATAAGACAATCAATAAACCTTACATAATCATGACTCCAATTCCAGTAAACAGAGCTTGCATAGACAATTTATTATATTTTATGTCAAAGCCTAAACTAACATTCCTTTTCTTATTGAACTGTTTCCAAAATATTTTCACACCTTTCTATGTCATCAGGCTATTATTTGGTTATATAATTACAAGTAACAAATACTTGAATCAACAAACTCATTCATTATTGTTTAAAATTAAGATCCATTCTATTTGTTTTAGAAAAATAGTGTTAGTAAAACAAATCACATTAAGACGGAGAAAAGCTAACCGCATCAAGGTCCATCATGAGCTGTTTCTTGTCCTCCAGCATCATCATCTTTTCTCGCTCATGCCGCCTCTTAAGCTCGGCTATCGTCTCCTCGCTGTTGGTAATGTCTTCCAAACGATCTGCGTCCAGTTTGTCTCTCACTAGTTGCACCTGCATCCCCAAGACATAGCTTCATTAAAAGGTAAACATTTCAAACATTTATAATATGGCATTAAATAAAGCTTGAACCAGTTTTAATTAGCTCGACATCTAGAGTATGTTTTTCAAAAACACAGTGGTTCTTGTTCTATTTTAACGAGTTATGTATGTGTGATGCTCACTTCCCGCTCAAGCACCTGCCGCCTAGCTTCCGAGTCCTGTAGTTGGTCCCTGAGACCGGCACACTCCATATTGTATCTGGACTGTTGTTGAGTGATGCTCTCCGAGTATTGCACCTCTAACCTCTCCACCTCTCCCTTGAGTCGTGAGATCTCCTGGGCTGCATGCGAGTGAGACTGGTTGGCCGCTGCAGCGTCCGCACCTACTGCCAAGCTCCTCTGCCTCATCCGTTCTGCCTCCTCCTCCATCTTGGAAAAAGGCAATGCTATTTAGTACAATCAGGTTAACAGTTCAGGTATAAGAGAACAGGAATTCAACAACTGAAAAGTATTCAATCTTAATTTGTAAAATAAATTCCCTGGTTGAGGCACCAACATTTAAATAAAATTCACTTACAAAAATTATTTAGAATGGAGCACTAGATTATATCATGGTTTAAATTAGGAGGAATAACCAGTACACTTACCTGAGTGATTATGGAGTATAAATGGTTATGATTAAACACTAATAATGTGTTGTCTTTTTAAGTGTTTTATCTTAACAATTTCTTCTCCACTATTATTCAAGTAGATTATCTGGCTTTCCTTACTAATTCAATCCATGACTTACAATAATTACTATAATTACTAACTTCCATGGCTATCTGAGGGTGAAATATTTAAACACTATCAACATTTCATAAGCTGACATTTTTTTAAATATAAAATCTGAAAAAGAAGAAAAAAATGGTGTGTGAAGCTTCAAAAATTTGAAATTGAAGGTCAAATCTTCTTCGGCTTCTACTTCTACAATAACCTTCTCATATTTGAACAATTTTGAAGGAAGGATAATTATCAAACGATTTAATTTTATCTTAATAAATATTACACTTTTCAATATTTGATGATTTTAAAACTGTTACTTAACAGAATTTTAGCACTGACTAGTAATTTAACTACCACTATGTAAGCATAGATCAAAAGGGTAAGTAAATGTAAATATATTATATTCACTATCGCCAACATACTTTTGAAAAAAATAAAAATACCTATAAATAACACCATGGTAAGTGGTATGAAGCAGAGAATGTGCTTTAGTTGTGATATCATCCCAGCTCGCATCTTATGTTTGGTCCTTAATATCCTATCTCTTTGGAATTATTTGTAACAAATTTACAAGTGCATTTTGACACAGAAGTTTTTCGTAGTTTCTTCGCATTCTCTTTATTATTCAAAATGTCGGATACGGAAAGTGGGAAACCAAAAAGAATTTAAATTATAATTATTATCAAAGAAATGCAGATAAAAAAGACATACATATGTAAAGTTTGCAAAATAATATTATAAGCTCCATGATGTAAGTAAAAATTAAAACTTTATTGATAATTTACTAAGCTTATCAGTAAGCCTGTGTGCATTAATTATTAATATGTCCTTAGGTAACAAATAAGGAAATTTTCCTGGTCCTGTTCACTGACATGATATAGAAGGATAATTAATTAAAAAATTAAAAGTAGCATTACGTGACAACAACAAACATTCTAGGTAGCTTCGACTTTGACATTTCTTTGCAAGTTTCAAGATTCGTTTAGCATTTAAAAAGTGGCCTTAGCATACCCATAAAAAAAGATCTAACAAGGGGAAGTCATGATAGGAGACATGATGCCCAAAGAAAATAAATATTGTGCCATTTTACTCTATCTTCTGACAATGAATATATCAATTTAAGTGGAAAACAAGATTTTTTATTTAGTGAATTTTCTCAAGATAGAGGAAACAGTGCAAAATAATATTTCCAGTGTTTCCCTAATGAGATTTAAGAGTATGGGCAGTGAAATGTGTTTTGATATTGTCCCCTCTAGTTTAATATAAAGAGAAGCAAAGCAAAATCCAAGTTTTGTCACACCTGTCGACAATACTCCTCGCTTCGCTCCCTGAGTTTCCTCTCCTTGATAGTCTCGTTAATAGCCTCTTCGACACGTGCCTCCAGCTCACGCCGCAGTTTCTCCGCCTTGCGTATATCATGCCTCAGGCTGTCTACCTTTTGCATGGCAACTTCCAGTTCCTCTTCCTTATCACGCACCTGACGGGAAAGCTTCTGCTTTTGTTGCCGCAGTTCTGACAGTCTAGTAGTACCAGGGAAATATTTGTTAGTATAGTTAGTCAGCTAGTTGGGAAAAACTTATTTATGGTAGTTACGCTTTTAACAATTACCTCCGAATCATATAACCATAATATAGTGAAACACAAACTATAAAGAAAGAAAAGTAAAAATAAAACATGAGAGAGATAGTAGAAAAGTAAAAAGAACCATCTTCCTTCAATGACGCAAATCTCTTCATGGTTCAAGCCATATTGTGTCTGCCCCTCTGTTTGTTCATTAATTTACATTTCTTCTGTTAAACCAGGACCATTTTTAAAACACAAGAGAGTTAATCTCCATCAAAATCATTCAATTTGTATGAAACTGTCTGGTTGTGATTTAATAAACAATGAGAGGAAAAAGGGACAGGGCCTAAAAACTTTTTATTACTCTCGACCTGATGAAGCCATCTGTGACAGTGAAAGCTTGTCCTTAAAAATGTTTTTTTGTTTTTTTTAGTGTTCTAGCTAAACAATTTCTACTCCAGTATCACCAAGGTAAGTGTGCTGGCTATCCCTCCTAATCTAAACCAAGTTTTGATATCATTAATTCTCCATAAAATCAACATAATTTAACATTATTAATATATAAAAAGCCAAGAAGTCAGTTTCACAAAAAGATTCCATTTTATTTTACTTCATGTATGTATAAGACATTAAAAAATACTACAAAATACTTCAAAAATAATTTAGCAATAATCTTAATGTGCTAAGTAAAAGTTTGTAAAGACACATATTGCTATACTTCAATGTCTTTTCCACTGCCAAGTCCTTTCCAAATACATAACTTCATTCCATCAGCTACCATATATTAACTAGATATTAATTTTAGCAGATTTCCATAGGGTTTACATATATATTTTATGAAACTAGAAATAATTTGTATCATTTCATGTGAAATCATTATTATTATTATTATTAGCACCGCGTCTTACTACCAGTTCGGGTTATACGCACTTACGCTAATGTGTAATGGTAGGATGATTGTGAGATGAAATGGAGGACCTACAGTTTAACGTGGAATCCGAACCAAGGTGGAGGCCTCGCATTCCTCACATTAACAAGATGTCTTGTCAGAGGTGAAGGGAGGGTTTGGTAATCAGATAAATCTTTGCCGGAACCGAGGATCGAACCCCGGCCGCCAGCATAGAAGTCTGACACCTTACCCCTAGACCGCCAGGTCACCTTCATGTGAAATCAACAAGCAACAATCAACCATACATTTTTAATTTTTTTTTTAAACTTTCAACATTTTTGCTACATTTTAAATTTATATAATTCCAGAACTGTTTGATAGAGAAAGCTATAATTTGTCAAATGTTCATGTGTCAATAACCATGCCAAATTGAAAAAGAGAATTAAAAAAAAATATGCAAAGTTGAGAAATGTTAAGTACTTCGTAGGTTGATTTCAAATAAAATGGCCCCCTTATATTAAAGCATATACATTCTACTAACTAATCCAAGTTATTTATTATAAACCCACCTGTCTGTTACTTCAGTGTACTCAGTCATTGCCAACTTACGTTGACTTAAGGCATCTTTTAGTTCCTTCTCTTGGAGCTTTAGTTTTTCATGAACATCTGACTTATCCTAAGGTAAAAAAAGTGGTCAGAGATAATTTAGTAAAATAACATTGTTTAATTTTAACACAATCTCATAAAATATACATATATATTTTAACTTTGCACCAATAAAAACATATTGTTTTAATTCATTACATAAGGTGGCCTAATGGCTTCAATTAATTATTAGATTATAATAAACTTTATTCCATAGTTAATAAATATACATATTTAAAAGGAGTGCTTCTGGGTATTGTGTATATGCCTAATGTTTGGGCTGTCATATCTAGCGTTCTACTCTTTGTGGCTTGTATACCTTTCATACATCTGGGCAGATAGTAAAGAGATTCTCTTCTTAGCTTTATTGTTATTAGAATGGGTGGGTGAGTGACTAACGCAATTATAATATCATTATTAAAGTTTACAATTTTACATTTTTAGCAGTGATCGAACACATCCATAAAGTTTGACAATTTACAAGTGACCTAACGAGCCACGATGAGAATCTGCGTGCCTTGTCTAGTAGTTAATGTTTCTACATTTGTGGGACAAAAACTGGCTTCAAATCGATTCACCAACCAACCAACCAACCAGTAATTATTTAAACCCGAGAAATAATAAAAGGGGTGGAGTCCATAATCGCATCACGAGGAAGGTGTTCAACGCTGAGATGAAATCTAACTATAAGCAAATGCAAATATATTAATTCTGAGCTTACTTTGAATGAGGAATAAAAATATGAAACAAAGCATTTAGAATATTATTTACATTAGAAGATTAATTCTAAATAATAAAATAAATGGGGAAATCTACATCATTCCAAAGTAAAGTCTTAGCGTTAATTATGGAGATAGTTGTATAATCTCCTTATCTTGCTTAAACCAAAGTGAAAACCATTTGGTCTGGCTTGAATATGAAATAAAAATAGGCAGACCAATGTATATTTTAAAATCAAGCTCAACCACTTAAAATGAACAAGATAATAAGAAGCATAAAACACATTTTTTTAGAGACCCCATTTTACTACCCGTTCAGGTACTAATAATGCTAATGTGTTAGGGATTGGAAAGGTTGAATTTAGAGGAAGTGTACCAGCATTTGTGTTGAGGGAGAGTGAAAAATCCTTTGGGAAAAATTGCCCTTAGTACTATCACGCCAAGATTGAACCTTGATCTCCCTGTCCTCGGCAGTCTAATCTATTGCGAGAGTTGCTCCTTAGACCATGCAGCTACCAAAACAAGTTGAAATATGTTCATAATTTATTATACATATGTTTTAAATAGTGATGGGCCAATTGAATCTTCAAATTCTCAAATTCACTGAATCCTGACAAGTATTCGAGAATCGAATCTTAATTTACAGTTTAGGCCAATATTGTGTAATGTGGGTATATTTGTAAATCATTAAATTTTTTAACAATTTGCTAGGATTCAAACTCGATAATCGAAAATAAAATGCGGATTTAGATTCGAGAAATAGTAGATTCAACCCATTTCTAGTTTTAAATGTTTCTTTGGGTCTGTATTGTTTCCTACTAAGCATGCTGGGTATGCTATTATATTTCTATAATAATCTTAAATCATTAATTTGAGTGAATAGTTTAAAATAAGTTCTCAATACACCTTGAAAAAGCCTTTCTATTAAAAAGAAATGTGAAAGAGAAAACTCAGGGTTAAGGGATTACCATTCCAATAATTCCCCAGCTTTTCCAAAACAAAACTTTGTATTTTCTCCAGACATTTTGGTTACCATTAAAAGAAATATCCAAAAATGTATTAATTTTGATCTCACTTAAATGCTTTTTTAAAACATAAAAGTGACATTTTTAAGTAAATTAATGGGTGAAATTAACCATAGCTGATGTTTAAAAAATAGAAATTAATATTTGCTAAGACTAATCCACAGTATATTGTTATTGAAATCAAGACTTTTAACGAACATGAAAAGGGAAGTTCCTACTCACTTTCACAGCCTCGTCTTTCTCTTGCTTTATTAATCTGATTATTTTTTCAAGTTCTTTTATTTTCTGTGCAGTTTCAGCATCAACAGGTATTATTTCTTTATTTGGATCTACTGCTTGTAGAGTTTCTAGTGCTCGCAGCTTTGTCTCCAATTCTAAAAAATAATAATCCAAAAATTAAGATGATTGTTTCTATGACAACAATCTATAAGTATGAAATAAAGTTCACGGAGCAAAAACATTTGGTAATAAATAAAATGATAGAATATTAGGAAAATGGTAGAGCACAAATAAAAGTAAAAACACCAACACATATTTACACAGACATCAATATTTCGATGCTATTATAACATCTTCCTCGGGAAGTAGTGGTAGACTGAACAGGATGTTGTCTTCAGTGATGCCAACTTGAGTGGTATGGATGAAAACTTCTATGGTGGAGATGAAATTCTCTGAATTTTTCTCTATTACTCTATGATTATTCTTTAATCTTTTCATAATATCCTTTCATTTTTCATATATTCTTCTAGCTTGTAATCATAAACCCACAAAATTACTGGCTTTCACAAATCAGAAACCTTTCATCCATATTGGCACACTTGCAGCTGTAAAATGTCACATTTTTCCCTTACAAATCTGTATAAATCCAGGCCTAATTCCAACAGGTCTTACCATAAAACCAGCCATTACTGGAATGCCACAGTACATGCATGAAACAGTTCTTTCTTTAGCCCAACAAATATGGTAATAAAGAAACATTAAGAGAGAGACACACATTTTAACACAAATTTTATTTGTGTTAAATTGTGTTAAAATGTGTGTGTAACTGACTACTTCTACTATAGAAGACAGGAGAAAGGAAGAAGATTTCACCTTTGTGCATTGGACTTCCCACATTTTTCCTCTTTCCCTAGGTGGGCTTTCTTCATCAAATTTATTCTTAGTAGTTTATTTTTCCTTATTCTTTAGTTTTATCAATTTCCTTTATTATAAAATTACCAAACCTTCACAAAGAGCACTGTTAAGACTACAAAAACAGTTGTATATCCACTGTCTATGCTGACACGATACTCAAGGAAATGTATGACAATGAAATAATAAGATTAATATAATAAATGTAGTGGTGGTTTCATACATATTTAATATTTGAAAGCCACTTTTATCATTATTTTGTGATAAAAATATGTTTTCCATGCTTGTAACTATTCAAGAGTAATTATTACCATCAAATGTATATCATGTAGTTATCAGTGACATAGCCAAGATTTTTTAGCTGGAAGGATCTAAAGAAAACTTATTCCCTACCCATCTATCGGCTTGATCGTACTTCATCCCACTCGGCCTAAGGACCATTCCTATTATACAAATACTTCCCCCCTCCCTTACCTACAGCCTATGCAAGTACACATTGAGGTTGTGTTAGATCACAGCTCACTTAATTCAAATAAGCGTACAATGATATTGCTAGACTATAGGGTTGAGAATATTTTCAAACAGAGATACTGCAGGGAGAAAAAAACATATATATTTAAACAAATTACACTAGTGGTTTTAGGGATTAGGAAGGTTATGTTCAAAGGAAGTGCACCCACATTTACACAAGGGGAGTGTGGAAAACGAGTTTGGAAAAACCACCCTCATTATGCCTGACTGGGATTCAAACCTTGACCTCCCCAGCATAAGCAGTCTAGTCTGCTGCAAGAGTAGCGCATTAGACCAGGCAGCCACTGAAGCAGGTTATTATAATGGCAATTGGTTAATTATCATACAGGAAAATGTTTTTTTTTTCCTGAATAAATACTAGCCGTAGTTTAGTTAACTAGATTAAAATCATTGAAATAAAGGTTGTTTGCACCCAAAACACATTTTGGTGATTATGGTGGTGGAATTTTTTTCAAGCACTATTAAAATCTAACATGTCTTTACATTTTTCACAATATTTAGATTGTTGGAATAAATTAAACTATTCCCTGCATCATTGGGCACATGAACTGAAGGTCAAGCTTATCTGATATGGTTTATAGTGATGGGGAGGTCAGAGTTTGTATCTTGACTGGATGTATTGATGGGGATTATTCCTAAATTTGGTTTCTCAGTTCGTCCACAAAAGCGTGCATTTATTCTATATTATACCTTCCTCATACCTATCCTTTTGGTGAAAGTAAATGCAGGTAATCAAGGCCGGCAATAAGACAGGGTGCAAAAAAAGTTAAGTTCTTCACCTAACAAGAGTTAAAAATAAAAAATTTGAATGACAAAAAGACATACCACAATTTCGTTTTGTTAGTACGTTGATTTCATCTTGAAGTTTTCTCGTGCCATTGCCACCTTCGGATGTAGGCGATATTCGTTTTGTATCATCCAAAAATGATATTTCACTTGTTTGTTGTAAAGAACGCTTTGTTTCTAAAAAGAAAAAAAGAAAATAGAAATACTTACATATATTTTGAAGAGTTAAAGTAGAGAAAATCTAATAAGTAGAGGGTCTAACATGGATAGTTGTTTTATAGGTGTGCAGGAGACCTAATATGAAGAAGAGAAGTGCCCTTGAAGTGTAAGGAAGTACTGTATAGGGTGTACTTTGAACTCATTTAACCCATATTTACAATTAATCAGCAGAAACATGGAGATTGAATGTAAAAAAGACCAGGAAAGTGGAGATAAAAAAAAAAGTTTGTGAGGAGCATGTTAGCTGTCATGAAGAGAAACAGGATTAGGAAATGAAGTTGTCCAAACAAGAGTGAGGGTGCAGGGAGGATATGAGGTAGCAGAGGAAGCAAGGATGAGGAGGGAAACGAAAAAATACCAAAGAGAATGATGGGGATGAAGTATGTAGGAAAAAAGACCAAAAGGATGACTAAGAAAAGATGGGAGGAACAGATAACAGCAAGTGTGCAAGTGAGAGGAGAAGAATGGAAGCAAATAAATAAGGAAGAATTAAAACATTTACAATAACACCAATTCAGCTATAAATTAAAACTTAAGGGAGTGACCTAATAAGTACACTCACTAAATAAATACCAACCTTCCAAATTTTTTGTCAGTCGTTCGTTTTCTTCTTCTAACCCTCGCATTCGTTCGTCTAAAACATAATTACTTGGTGCTATCTGACCAACTTTTGTTGTAGGAACTTCTACAGAACCAAGATCTGAAACCGAACTAGAAGAGTGAAGAGAAGGATTAATACTTGTGTTTCTTGGGTGTAAGAGTAATAATATTCAACAATTTTTATTGGCAGATTGTTATACCAAAGTTGTTAATGACTTAATATAAGGAGCAAAGGTGAAGGTATTTTAGTTGCAATACAACCACATTAGTATTGGAAACACTCACAATACTAAATCACATTTGAAAACTTGGCGCATTCGTACACAATTCTAATATTGACCACAATGTTACTTGCAACTCAATCTATTGCAACCACAACACCTTAGACCATAAAATCACTAGCACAGGTTGTATATTTGTTTAATTAGCAATGTTAAAAGTGTTAAGAATAAATGAAGAAGGAAGTGTGTTTGTTTCTATCTAGACCTAACCTAATTCCCTTTCAAGTTGGCTTACTTCACTATCACTTACTTTACATTTTTGTAAAGTGTTTCTACATTGTCTTATTATAATAAGTATACTATTAATAGATGTAATATTAAATTTTAGTAGATATAAGGGTGGCCACCAGAATAATATCCAAAATACTGTGAATTTATTTAGAGACCCTTTATAATACACATATCATATTTCTTCGATTCTAAGACGCCATTGATTGTAAGAAGCACCTTATTTTTTCAGTACCACCAAAAGAAAAAAAAATCTTTGATTCTAAGAAACTAAATAAAAATAAAATGCTAAAATACCCTATACAGCAAAAACATTTTTATTACTGAATTCAACTTACCAACAACATTAAAACCTTATTTTTCAGTCGGTATGTTATTCATCCCTCCCTTCTGGATTAAATATCAGTCAGATTCGTCTGTGCTATCTTTAGCTACACTATCCTATAGTATATAGTATTCTGAGCTATTCTAAGACACCATCCATTTTAAGACGAACCCTGATTTTAGAAATGTTCAAAGGAGAAAAAATGTATCTAAGAATCGAAGAAACAAAGTAGTAAAATAATAATTGTTACTTCTCACCATAAAATAAATATTTCATGGTGAGAATCATATTGTGTTTGTGAAATATAGTGAGTAACAAGGAGTGCCTCAGTTTGGTGAGCCATATGTGATGAAGGTATCACTTTCGTAATAGACTGGATTGCTGGTGACAGGAAGGTCAAGCTTCAACTCGGTTATTCTGAGGGGGGTTTTCCCTAAAGGGTTTCTCACTCTCCCCCCCCCCACAAATGTGAGTCCATTTTCTCTAAATTTTAACCTTCTCAATCCATAGGAATCTGCAAAGTCCAAATATATGAAATATTCTCGAAGCCGAATCAGTTAGAATATTTTTGTTAGTTGTCTTAAGCTTGGAAAAATATTATATTTTTGTTATTTATATAATTACTTGGAAAATGTTTTAAGGCACAAGTGCTTCTAATATTTAGTTTAAATCTGGTAAATAAAGTTACTAGCACAACTTAAAATTCAATTACTCCAGATTTTTTCTATATGAATGTTGTCTTATACTGCACAAACAGCTCAGAATGGCAATAATTGACCATTATTGGTGAAGATTCATATTTGCCAAAAATGAATATTTTTGAAGCAAAGTCAAAGATGATTTGTATTTTGAGATGATGTGTGTTTTGAAGCCAAGTTCAAATTTCTAAACTTCCCACACACCTATTAATTTCTATTTTAATAAGTACAAGATCCTAACCATTTTTTATCATAAATAAAACAAATAACTAGGACTCTTACGTTCCCTGTGTAAAGGTAAACCCTACAAAGGGCAGGTGAAGAGCAGTGAAAGCAGCATTGGCAGTGGGTGGTACAGCGTCGGATGTTCGGATGTCAGTGTCGTCGACGTCAAAGTTGGAGGTGTCCGTTGGGCTACTCACTTCTGGCTTGTATGGAGCGGTGCTGTCTCGTATTGTGGTCCAGTCCAAACCAGAAAACCAGGCATGGTTCTGAGAATAACCAAACAAGATTACTACCATATAAAAAGGTAGTTTAATTATAGGTATTTATTAATCTTCTTTCAAATGTGTTACTAATATAGATGGGCTGAATTAAATATTTTACAAATATGAACATTGTATTTAAACCTTCACTTCACCAACAATTATCAAATTTGAATCGCAGAAAACAAAATAAACTAGGCAGTACAAGAAATTCCTTTTCAATTTGAGACGAGAATATAAAAATATAATGAGACGCAAGAACAAAAAAGCTTATTTTTAAAGTAAAAAAAAAAGTAAATATTTGGTTTATGGAGTTCCTTTTGACATTTGAGCTGCCACTTGCTTTGGATTATCTTAAAGTTCATTTAAACATTATTACCGTCTTCTAAATTTAATACAATTACCTCATAAAGTGAGAAAACGTTTTCCTCAGAGAGATAAATTTAAACCCTTAACACTCTCTGTGCTAGAGCCTTATTTCAACGTATTTGTGGAACTAACCAGGAACGCGGGAGACACATTAAAACGGCTTCCATTTTGTTGTGTGTTTTAAATGTATTCAGCTGTTTTAATGCGTATTTAGCATTGTTTGGAGGTTGCCTATATATATTTACTACCAAAATTGTCACTAGATTGCACTTGAATTAGTTATTTCGATAGCAACATTCGATCTTTACAGCTGTCATCGAGTCGGGTTATAGCGACCTTATTTGAAATTAGTTTGTGTTCTTATCTGTGAACATATTGTTTTGTTTGCATTTTATATTCGTTTTAGTTTCATTAATTCATCACTTCTTTTGTAGATTATTATTTTTCATAAATGTCATATTTTGGTCTACTTTGTTTTTACATGAAATTTTTTGAAGATTCTAAGCTTTTTTCATGTATTCTGTGGCAATATTCATTCATTCATTTATAATGTTTTGATCTTATTTAGACATTGCATTAAAAACTGGCATTTCCTTTATTTTTACGCATTTATTCTTTTGTGTTCATCAAAGGGAAAAAAGAAACGGGAAAATCTGGTAGGTGAGACACAAGATATTGGTACAATATGTGCTAATTTGGTTTGTGTTTTGCGTCCTGTTTTGAACAGTTTGATAAAAAAAAAATGTATCGGTAAATAAAATTTTGTATTTGCTACTTTGAATGCTTATTAATGTTTAATATCTACTTTAGCCTTCATTGACATACTTTATTAACTACACTGTGTTTATTATAAAAAAATATATTGAATAATTTTTTTATTTCTTTTACTAAGACAAAAAATTAGCTTTTTTTTTGCTATTACATATTATTCATCTATATTTCAAATTAAAGAGCATAATCTGATATTTAAAAATAATGTATTATTATTATATCATATCTACTTTATTATTAGATAAATCACAAATCATACTAACAATGGTCAGCATTTCTGGTATGGGTTGTGTACTTTCTCGCAGTGAGTGTGTTAAGAATAAGATATAACTCATACATTTTTTAAATGCATTTAATAAAGTGGTGATAGTTGCAATGCATACTATTTATAATTTAATTTTGAAGTGTGACATAAGGTCAAAATTTGATATTGATCTTATAGCTCTATTAGTCCTTATCTTCTTCCTTGCAGCTACGATAACTTCACACTTTGTCATGGAAAATTTCACTCTACACTATTTCCCTTCCTCATCCTATTCCTGTAGCTGTTCCTCTATTTCCTCTTCTCCATCCCTCCATTTTATCAAGCCATCAGCAAACATCATGTCTACCATGTTACAATGAGCTTTAAATTTGTGTTGATAGCCATTTAAGTGTTCTAATAAGAGTTCATTAAAACACAATTCGAGAACTTTTTTAAGTAGTTGCCCAACTATAGAAAATAGAAATTTAGTAACCAAGTTATAACCATATTTAATGTAATTCACTTATTTTAACATTCATACATTCTGTTAAGTGGTAAATTAATTATCAGGTGGTAGTTTTGTTATATAATTATACCTGTAAAAACAAACATCAATAACCTGTTAAAAAGTTCTAAAACACATTTCAAAATTTAGAAAAAGCAAAGGATTTTAAAAAATCTCGAATCTGTTGCTTATTTTAAATTTTTGAATGCCCTTAAGGATTACAAGGTTCCATTCCTATTTTCAAATTATACCAATATAAAGTATATACACATAATATAAGCTAAGAAGGGGAATGACCCGAATAAGCGAAAGCAATAACCGTTAAGGACTAAAACTAACCCCAGTGGACCACAAAATCAAATTCTGGTGTAATGGATCAGAGTTAAGCATGGCAGTCAAATGTGTAGAAATCTAGATGACTTTTTCTGGATTGAACCAAATGTTGAAACATGGGTGAGTACGCTTACCTTAAAATCGTCAATGCCTTGCTGCCCTAACCTAAACTCTGAGCTGCAGATGAGCCTCCTCATTAGATCTTTGGCTTCAGGAGACACTTCATACCCAGGATCAGATGGAAAGTCAAAACAATTCTGAAAACATGCAATAATAAGAAAGCATTAATTTATGTGTGCTGAGTAAATATGTGTAGCATTTTGAAATTAAACCAGTATAGTTTGAATACAAAATTATTACTAAAAAATTTATAATAGCTGATTAATAAAAGCTTCAAAAAAAACATAGTCAATAGTCATTAAGTTTTTATCACCAACCAAATGAGAAATAAAGATTATTTAATGTTAATTGGCTCTTAAACCTCTGCAGCATGTGTGACGTTATAAGACATCAGTAGTTTATGATGCATTTACAAGCTTGAACTATTGCACTACATACGTTAAGTCGGCCTCAAGAAGGGTTTTTAGTAGTTGATTAAAGATAAAAGTCATGCTTGAAATAGACGAGAGAGAACAGTTCACACCCAACAGGGATATTATTTTTGGCGTATTTAATGTGCACTTTCTGAACCGACTGATTATTATATCAGCATACAAAAATTTTAAATGAGCGAAAGAGCCTAAAAATGTTGCTAGGAAAGGTATTTTCACATACCTTACAACTCTTTTACATGCCACAATCAACATGAAAACAACGGCTCTACCTACACTACGAAGAAAAATGTGCTTCGTAATGTACCTCTTTAGATAATTCAAGTGTGAACTGTATTCTTCTTTTCATTGTAAAAGCCATATTGTGTTCATTCTTTTTAAATGTTTCTGTCCAAGTTTCCTGTACCTCCTTTTAAATATGACAAAATGACCTCATATAGCAAAAATAAGTTTTCCTTATAAAGACAGGTATAGTACATTTTAGCCACCCTATATTAAGCAATTTTTTTCCTTAAAATATATAAAAAAAACAGCCGCACATTATTCTGAGCATTAACATTGATTTCAACCAAAATAGAAAAGAAAAACCTTTTAAATCAAACATGAAAAAATCCCACTTCCCTAAGCGACAGGTATCTAGCGGCCGTTCTAGAACTATTTGGACACATTAAACTCTATCTCCAACAGAGTTTAGGCCATCTTTACGAGGGTGTAAAAACTGCCCATAGCGACTAAAATTAAATTTATTTCAGAGTAAATTTAATTTCAAGCTATTTGAATCGATGTAGGTGATCTCAAGTATCCACAGCGACAAAATATAGACAAAGCAAAACATTAATTATTATGACACTTATCCAACTAATATTAACTTAACCTATATAATTATGACACTTTATCAACCCAGCTTAATCTAACCATTCATGTGTAAATGAATTAAAAGTATAATTTTAAATAAAATAAACCATTCAACGTAATGGTTAAAACTTGGACGGTACACATACAATGACGTCCTAGTCATTTTAATGCACAATGTGCAAGATCGCGAGTGTAACGCAAAGCATAAAGGGATGAAGTCATCCATCCAGTGCACAGAAACTAAGTAAAGTCATACGTCATCGTAAATATTTACATTTCAAAAGTAGTTTGGGTGATGATGTCGAGTTTTATTTAATAAAAATGTAAACAGTGTCTAAATCATGGTGTAATACGATTCTACTTACTCTTGTTAGTGCATTAAAATCAATAAAATAATGACACATTTACCACTTCAGTGAAAAAGAGCTAAATGTGGAACGGTTAAGGTGTAATACACTCCAATAAAGAGACTTAATTGAGATAGTAAGTAAAACATGACATTTTAAAGTTCCAAAATATAAGGATAGAAACATAAAAACTAATCTTCTACCTTATGGTTCATAATTTTGCCGTAAGTCTCTACGAGAGATTCTGCATAGAAAGGAGTTTCCCCATATAGCATCTCGTACATACATACTCCTAAAGACCACCAATCACACTCAGGACCATACCTCCCCTGCCCGTCCTCCATTGCCTGAAACACAAGTCACATTATTTAACTAATATAGAAAGAACACATAAGCCTATATAAATATTAGATATATATTAATAACCAACACCAGTGTGTACATGCACAAAATGGTCAGCAGCATCTAGTCTAGTTTGTGACAAGACAGCAAATGTTTGAATCCTATCAATGTACTGAGGTGGTTTTCCCTAAATTATTCCCTCTCCCCTTATACACAAATATAAGTTAATCTCCCATTTTGGACACGATAAAGAAAAGACAGATAGAAACATTCATTGCAAAAGCCATATTATGTTTGTTCCTTTTTAAGTGTTTCTATCCATATTTCTTAAACCGTCTTCCAAATATAACAAAATGTACCTCAAACAGGAAAATGAGGTTTTCCTTAAATAGCTATAGGCTAGTCTCCTATTAAATTTATAAAAAAATAAATAGGGATGGGACCCTAGAATCTTTAATCGTATTAAAAATTCATGGAAATATTGGATTTTGTTTAAAATAAAATTTTGCATTAGAACTTGTTTTAGAGATCTATTACCTTTTATTGGTGTTTCAGCTCTAACATAATTACATAACAAACTTATAAACCAGACTTCAGACCATTAATTTAACACTTAAGGAAATGCATAAATTTTATAACGAATGCATTTTAGCAAAAAATAAGAAAATTTAGTTTCATTTTCTGTTAAATTTTTATTTTCTCTTATGTACATCATTTATTTACAAGATTTGGTTAGGTAAAATAGTGAGTGTATTCAAACCAACTAACAAACAACACTATAATAATCACTTTTTTTTTTCAGACATTTGACTCAAGTTAAGGGTTTCCATTAGTGACTGTAGGTGCCCATATTGAAATGTTAATCCCCAATACCATGCATAATACTAGGATTAAGAAAATTTTCCCCCACTGGTCATTATACACTTGTATCCAGAGGTGTTGGGAAAGCAGAAATACCTGACAAAATTATTTAAAGCTAATTAAAACAACAAATCGCAAAGTGACTCACCCTAAGAATTTCTGGTGAAATGTAGTCTGGAGTACCCACAGCCACATTACTCTGTACTGTTCCATCCTCATATAGTTTCAAACATGACCCGAAATCAGCTAGCCTGATGTGCCCGTTGGCATCAAGCAAAACATTATCCGGTTTTATGTCTCGATGAACGTAGCGCAAGTCGTGGATCGAGCCAATCGCTAGCACCATTTCAGCGATATAGAACCTAGCCATATCTTCCGGGAGACGATCTTCAAATTTGCTAAGTAAAGTCAGCAGGTCTCCTCCGCAATAGTAATCCATTACTAGATACTAAACAAGGACAAAAAAGTAAAATTTAAAATTACTTAACAAATGTATAAACATTGTTTTTTTAAGAGAGAGTTGTTAAAATACCTTAAAACAATGATTTTACAGATTTTTTACAGAAGTGCATGTTATTGTGCCTAAAAGCAAACTAAACTATAAATTATTCATTTCCCAACTGATTATGCACATCATGAAGGATAATTTAGATATTGTCTGTATGTAGAAAGTACCTTAAATTGTCTTTGAACATCGCCTGAAACAACACAACAACTGTGACCATGTCTGAGGTCTTAAATCAGCCTAAAACATTGGAAACCAAAACTATATACTTGCTTACACACATATTATTTAAAGATAGAATATGGACACTTTAAAATGAGGAAAAACTGAAAAGTTAGCAGAATATAATTAAAGGAAGTACTGGGAATAGAAAACAAGTAGGATGATGAATCTAATCAAAACATCTGACATCCTCTTCTTTTCTAATACTAAGTAAAATGAATATTTTTTATTATATTATGTTTTGTTTTATAATATTAATTATGTGCTAAAAATGTGTGTGTATGCCTCGCTACATCTTTTTAACGCACATAAATATTCATTATTCAAACATTACATTATGCGGCCTTAAACTAACCAGATTGCTGTCATCCTGAAAGGCGTAGTGAAGGTTGGTGATCCACCGCCTGTCCCCGTACACAAGCACATCTCTCTCCTCTTTAAAGCATGCAGTCTCTGCTCGCTTAAGCATCTCCCATTTGTTTAGGATCTTCATGGCAAACACCTTGTCTGAGCCTTTCATCTTCACCACACACACCTCCCCGAATGCCCCTCGGCCAATCACCTTTACTATCTCAAAATCATCTCGAGTCAGGCGTAGACTCTTGATGCATGTTGCCACAGGCTTAACTGAAAAATATATGTGCACACACGCATGCTTTAGTTTAAAGTAACAAAGAAGACAGGTGACTGAGAAAACGGCAAAGTATTCCATGCATTACTTAATAATTGACAGAAATGAAAACTTTTTTTGAGCGCCGCACCCCCCTTCCAGGTTTGGGTTAAGTTATACAAATTTTATTGTACTAATTACAATCACGTGTTAAGGATGAGGTTGAATTTAAAGGAAGCATAACTCACATTTTCATTGAAGGAGAGTGGAAAATAATTTAGGAAAAATCACCCTAAGTATACCCAAACCTCCCTTTCATCAGCAGTCCAGTCTATTGAAAGAATAAAACCTTAGACCTCAACAAGATAGTGATAAACAAAATAAATTATGCTATTTCAGTGGGTGGCTGGTAGACGAGTGACAGCAGCCTTAACCCACCTCTTTTCAAATAATGGCATGCCACAAAGATGTCCTTGACTTTTTTGTTTGTTTGTAAATAAGTAAAATAACTAGAAAAAAGAAGTGTGTTTGTGAATTAGTATAGAACTGTAGGGCTTGACCTTGAGGCACTATTAAAGTTTGCTGCACCACGGAAGCCTGGCAAGTTTTTAAAACGGAACTCCGACAAAAAATTCTGAAAACTTGAAAACTTCTGCCTTAGACCAATCGACCAAAGCAAGTCAGCTATATATAATAAAAGCATTGTCGCTGATTAAACGTAGGACTGGCACAATTGATTGATACTGGAGTAGATTATTATTATTATTATTATTATTAGCATCGCGTCTTACTACCCGTTCGGGTTATACGCACTTACGCTAATGTGTAATGGTAGGGTGATTGTGAAATGAAATGGAGGACATACAGTTTAATGTAGAATCCGAACCATGGTGGAGGCCTGGCATTCCCAACATTCACAAGTTGTGATTAATATATGTCTTGTCAGAGGTGAAGGAAGGGTTTGGTAATCAGATAAATCTGTGCCGGGACCGAGGATTGAGGCCCGGACCCCAGCACAGAAGTCCGACACCTTACCCCTAGACCCCCAGGTCACCTACCTACTGGAGTAGAAATTCTTGATAAAGATCTGTTTATTAAATGACTCATACTTTAAACCTTGAACCAGCCCATTGCTCTATTCCAAATAAAAGCATTGTTAGAATCTTAAAGAGTCCCAACCCTGGTGTAAACATTAAGACAAACACCAATAAAAGGCTCAGTAAATGTCAATTCTTAACCTAAAATAAATAGAGCAAAACTCTTTTTTTACTCGAAATTTTAAAACGCCCTAAAGTATTTAAAGAAACACAACAAAACTTCATTAAATGATGGAATATATATTTGCCTAAAAATACTTTCGGACCAACTAACCAAATTCTATGAAGTCCGAGACGGTCTTCTCACGCCGCAGAGAAGAGTTGCAGCATTCATCGTGTAGCACCAGTAGAATATCCAGGAGTGTTTCTACGCTGAAACATTGTCCCTGGCCCTGGATGGGACCCCCTAAGAACAAGGCCTCTAACTGCCGCAAACGTTGTTCTCCAGGCACATCTGTGCACATACATACATCAGCAAGTTTAGGTGAGCAGTTTAAGTTCTGAATCAGTATAACTTCAGTAGGATTGTTTCTCATATTTTCTTACAAAAATACAGTTGCAGTTAGTCACCCCCGCTGCACCACCTCATCTTGTTTTGATAGGTTTCTAAAGCCTAGTATTAGTCCTTAGTTGTAATTTTTTTAGCATTGTTTTTTACTAACTGTGAGTTACACACCCATGTACTAATTACTATAATGTGGTAGGGTTTAAGAAGGTTGGTTTTATAATAAGTGCACCTATATTTATGTGGAAGTAGAGTGGAAAACTATTTAGGTAAAAGAACTGCAGTACATCCGACCGGGATCGAACCCTTATATCCCTGTCCTTAGCAGTTTAGTCAATAGCGAGAGTGATGCCATAGACCCTGCAACCACTGAAGCGGGTCTTATTTGTAACATTCTTTATATGCTATGCTGGCTGCATACAGCTAATCATAAGACATTAAATCAAGTTCAAAATATCCAAAGAAAAACACAACAGGAATTTACAGAAATCAAAAAAATTACTACATTATAGGTCACACAATTATATTATTATTACTGTGGGGGAAAAAATACAAAAATATATTAATTTTAATGATGTTGAAAAAGTGCTCAAAGTAGAAACAATGTTTTTCATATCAAACTTTACAGAATCTAAGGTGTTTTTTTTTTAGTGTTAAAATCAATTATTGCAATATAGAATTTTTGAAAGCATTATGGAGCATTAAAAACAATACTGATCCAGCAAACTGGCTTATTAAGCCCGGGCACACACAGGATGACACAAAACGTGACGAAAAAAGTTTTTGTGTCCTTGTATTTCATCGTGTGGCATTCCACTTTGACTGCATGTTTTCAAATGATCTGTACACTGGCTGACACAAGGTGAAACAAAAGGTATGACACACGACAACGCACAGTGAGACACGTTGAAACAAAGCAGCTGTCTTCCTTTCTCCCCTGTTTCATCCAGTTTGTTTCACTTATATGTGAAACATACACCACTCAAAATACACAAAACTGGGCACTGTCCATATGACCCTAGTCTCCTTCAAAATTTTGAACTGTGGTGATCATTTTGGTTTTGTTTGTGCTTTGTTACTTTCTAAACTTATTTGAGTGAAGTTGGAAAATTTGTCAGGGAATTTCCTCAGTTCTCGTATGTACTTTTTTCAAAGAACCTTTCCCTGTTCTTTTTTCATTGATAAAATGATCCCAACAGCTCCTAGACAATGATTCCTTCTGCTCAAACAACCAATCGCAGGCAATTATCGCTAACAGTTCATTAGTGTCAACATTACCAACAATATATGCCACCATCTTAGCAGAGATTGACACAATTTTTTGTTTCATTATGTTTGTCAAAAAAAAATTAGTTGAAATATTTTTCATGTCATGGTTTCAAGATGTTTTGAAACAATTTGTGAAATCCTGTGTGTATCCGGCGTTAAACACCACATAATTCAACTTGGGATAGCTAATACTAAACAATTTAATAATTTGAGAATATAAGGCAGTGTTGGATAGTGTAATAAGAATTAAGTAGTCTATAAAATGAGAGGCAATTATGATGCCTGTTAAAATTGGTATAGTATGTGATATTTCCAAAATAAAAAATTACTTTTATAACTTAAGGTTGATTAGTTTTAAGCAGTCTTTTTATTGTAACGTATATGAATTTTTACTTAAAAATATGTGTTTATGGGACATGACACACATGAGCCATGTCACTTCACTACTACGTAAAGTCCAATTTCAATAGGAAAAACCTTATCTGACAGCTTGAAAAGTTACTAGATCTAATATGACACATTCATAACATCAGATCATGTAATCTGCAGCCGTCAGTTTTGATAGATATTATCAAGACCTATAAAATATCACAAATAATATAGTAACATGTTATTAATTTTGACAACAGTAAAATATGTTTTTATTTTCTAAAATGCTCTTCATATGAGAATTGGACTTTTTCATAAAATTAATTATATAGTAGGTGTAAAAATTTGGTGTTAAATTAAAAAAAGTGAAGCATATCTATACCCTGATTTTGGTTGGAAGAACAGTGGAAAAAATCAAAACATATTTCTTTGCAGGCAACATTGATAATATTTTCTTATATTATTTGTGTTATTTCATATATATTGATAATATCTATCAAAATTAACATCCGCAGATGACATGACTTTATGCATGAATATATTAACATTGTTTTAGTAACTAACTTATACTGTTCTTCCTACCAAAATCATACTATAGTTGAACATAATTTTACGTAATTTTTTGATTTGTGTGTAAATTACCTTTAGAAACAGCCGCTACAGAATCATGCTGTGGCGCTGGTTTAGCCACCGGATCAGACATTGAAGGGCACTACAACATGGCACACCTCCAAGAAATACCACTTTTACTTAGATCAGATGCGGTAAAATACCCAACACTCCACAGGTATGGACAGTTTCCAAAATTAATCTTCATTTTCATCATTTAATATCTGCAATTCAGGTTTAAAATACATTTCCAACACTAGAAATAAAAGTATGTGATGTGGGTTGTGTACAATCCCAAGTATAAACATAGGCTACTGTATGTTGGCAATAAGTTGGACTCATGTCACTTACTTTCCATCTATTTATTTGTAATTACAATAAATAATTACCTCTTGAAGCCTTCTTGTTTATCAATTTTTAGACACAGTTTTAATACATATAAGTTACTTAATAAAGCTTTTTAGAATAGAAGAGTCATACATATTACATTATAGTATTATAGTAACTTTATAAAAGGCTAATAATGTTCAAATGTCAGGAATTGCCATTAAAAAGATGTTAGAATTTATTGAGGAAATGTTTAAGCTTTTAAAGGGATATAAGCTAATCAATCTATATTAACCTCCTAACCAGTAGTGGTGGTCATATTGATTAAGGCCCCTTTATGAGGAGAATGTGCGAGCTGGTCCACAAGAGCTGAGGTTGCCAGTTGGGTATTGCGTCTTTAGCCTTTCACGTGAGCTGAAACTCTGTAGAGGAATACTCTGTTTTAAGCTGCACATGATGGAGATTTGCGTTGTGGTTTTTGATACAGAACAATTTATTGATGAAATATTATGGCCAACATTATGGCACACCAGCTTTGGACTATTGAATAATAATTTTAAAAATCTAGGCTTCTTTGAAATTTAATTTAAAAACCTTACATTGTTTTCTTTAAGTTCATGAAACGGTGTATACAAGCAGCCCTTTTAAACTATTATAAAGTGAACTAACAATTTTCTTATCACCCCCTCAGTTTGAACTGCAAGTGTTAAAATGATAGCCTCTTTTAGTTCAAGTGTTTTAGTAAACTGACAGGCAGCTGTGTTTTCCTACAAAATCAAGGGAGTTACAATGCATCTCAAGGTAACGGCTCTCATGAATCAGCTCATTCACACTCGTCTGAAAGAAGCCTAGCACCTAAACATTGCACTAGGTCGCTGCAAACAGGGAGGGTGAGATTCAAGACTCAGCCAGATGTACGGGGGTGGTAGTTTTCACATTCTCTCTCTGCCATTATATTGGTGCATCGCCTCTTAAGGTTTTCAACCATGACATTAATATCCACTGTATTAAACATTCTAATTCAAAAACTAACCCAAGACATGAACAGTTAATATTGTGATTATATTTAACTGCTAAGTTATTATTATCATTATTATTATCATCATTATTATTATTATTAGCACAGCGTCTTACTACCCATTCAGGTTATACGCACTTTCGCTAATGTGTAATGGAAGGGTGATTGTGAGATGAAATGGAGGACCTACAATTTAACATGGGATCCGAACCACAATGGAGGCCTGGCATTTCACACATTCACATGTTGTGATTAGTACACGTCTTGTCAGAGGTGAAGGAAGCGTTTGGCAATCAGATAAATCTGTGCCAGGACTGAGGAATGAACCCTGCAATCCCAGCAGACGTCTGACACCTTACCCCTAGACCGCCAGGTCACCCATTTAACAGCTAAGATTTTTTTTAGCACTTACTATTCTTATTATCTGTTCGGATTACACACTTGTATTAATTACACTATTTGTTTTTGGGATTAGGAAGGTTATATTTAGAGGAAATTTACCCGCATTTGAAAAGAAGTGGAAAGCCATTTTGGAAAACCCACCATCTGTACCATCTGATCAAGATTTTAACCTTGATCTCCCTGTTATCGACAGTCTAGTTTATTGCAATAGTTATGTGTTAGACCACGCAGCGGGTCAAAATGGCCAATACTGACTTATAAAAACATGTATTATACAACTAGGGAGGGTATCATAAGCCCAATAAACACATAATATTGTTTGAGATATACCAAAAAAGATAAAAATATGACATGTCATCAAAAACTGGACGCTGATTATTATACATTAATTTCACAGAATGTAAACAATCTAATCAAGCTTGTAATCTATTTGGTTGTAGGATGTGTTGCTGCAAATGTTGGAAAAAACACTTTGTTAACAAACCTCAGTGGTTATTATTCAAGTTGATGTAGGTAATATTAATAGGTAAGTGAATCAATTTATTTTTAACTTAACTGTAAATAAATTTTATTTAATCAAGATTTTCAATCAATTTCTAATTTTTAGTACTACTATTCCGGGTGACAACATATTTCATTTAGTTGAGAAATGGCATCTGGTCACGAGAATCAAACCTGGGCGCAACAAGGTAAGGGTCACTAGTTTGATTCCAAGGTCCAGGTGTCATTTTTCAAATAATTGGATCAGCCACCTATATTTTTCTATGTTTCTTTAATAACATTGTGACATGAATAATAATTTCAGTGATTTTTGAGAATTAAAAGCACCAAATAAGGATAAATGTACTTGGATTAATTGTTTTTAAAACCTATGCTAAAAATTGACATATTTTACTTTATGCTATTTGCAGTAGATTAGGCTATGTCTGTCTACTCAAGAGGGCTTGACACTGATTATTAAAAAACTTTTGGCGGCATCTAAAGATGATAAAAAAAACTAGATAAATAAATTAGACCTATAGGCCTATGGTACCATGCAGTGAAAATTATCATCAGGTATCAAGAGATATTTTCATTCATATATTCTTTTAAACATAATTGAAAAAAAACAACACATATACGAGATGTGAACAAGGTTGTTTTGGCTTAACATGCCTGTGGTAAAGCACTGGGAGTTTTAGATACATGGTTTACTGTAAGGCTACCCAAGACACATTTTTAACTGTATTTAAATAACTTAACTTAGCCTAACAAATATACACTTTTGGGCTTATCAAAGGAAAGTTATGTAGGCTAGTAAGGTAATGAAGTTATCTATGTGTATTATCTAGGCCTATTAGGTAAGAAAATATTTTTGTAGTTGGCAACGATTGGACATTTTAAATTGCAAATTTAAAAATAAATTCATTTTGTTGAAAAAATAAAATTGGCACTATACTAGCCATAATATAATGTATTTAGATAAAATAAATAAGCATACTACACCTAACCCTCTGGGCTCTGACCATATAACTTACTGGGGTCCAGGAGACCCCATGTAATTTTAAATTATTTCTAGTTTTTTTTCACTTAGCGTACAATAATTTATTGTCTGGTAATCTATGTTGGCATCGTGCTGTGAACGTGTGTCAGCTATTTTTGAGGTCATTAAACACCAGTTTGTCAAGTGATATCTGGAAGTGATGTGTGGGTACACTGGACCCCAGTATAGCCGAGTATAAAAAAACTACCAGATATAAAATGTGTTTTATGTTAATTTTGAACATTCACTTATCTTTTTTATAAATTTACTGCAATGTTAAAAACCCAAATTTTAATTTTACCTACTTTATGTGGAAACAAATATTTAAAAAAATAACTTATTTGCATTTTCATTTCACAGAACCACTAAGAAATACAAACTAAAAACATTTAAATCAAAATAATAAAAAGTTTACCTTAACATATAAAAAAATGGGGTTTAGCAGAACCCAGTATAAAGATAATATATCAAAGAAATAAATGTGTACAGTCAAGAGGGTTTAATAAGGCCTTAATAGGTTAAATAAGAAAAGTCTGGTATAAGCTATTTGGCTGTATTTTGTGTTTGTTGCTTGAAATAAAACTGCAATGGATAAAACCATTTATATAGGTCTTTTAAAGTGTTATCTACATAAGCTGACTGCAAAACAAACAATACAATTTTAATAATGTCTTGGGGTTGACACACTTTAATTTGTAAAATATCAGACTTTAGTTTTAACCACCAATTCAAAAAGACCAGTTTTGGAAATTATTGATTATAAAGAGATTTCAGGGAACATATCTTACTCATTATTTTAAAATGTATTAGTATCAAAATCAAATTGAATTAGTGCTCAAATTAAAATAAATGACAAATAGGTATAATAATATGCTGGGATTTGAATGTCAAAAGCAGGATGGCACAGACAAAATAATGTACACACATTGAAAACATGATTGCACAGATTCGGAGCATTGTGAAAATTATCAATTTATCAATAAACATATTAAAAATAATGTATTAATCTTATCTAATCTATTTAATTAGAATTAAAAACACATCCAATCATGACTTTAAATATCAGCTGATTCCTTGTGTTTGAAGCAATGACGTTTCCACCTTATCGTAATTTACACGTGCTGTATATTGAACATGTATACCCATATCTTGATGCTGATAGAACTCAATCAACACCTTCAAAATAAAACATTTCTCATATCAACAATCTTTTGACCTCCTAGTCGGGAGATACACACGAAAATATGGCTGCCACACCTAGCCATTTCCTTACACCTATAATAGCCTATGGAATTCTGGGAGTGAAAGATTGTTCATTTAACAATATTGCCAAATGTGTTGACCCTTTAAATTGCAGTAAACTATTTCATTCATAGCGTTGCAAAACTTCAAATACCATCAACACTATGATTAAATAAGGAATAACACGTAGAAATGAGCAATGGACATAAGCGAATGAGTCTTAGGCTAATCCAAAAAAGTAAGATTATAGTCATACTCTTAAAGAGTTCATTAGTAAACATT
Source organism: Timema douglasi (assembly GCA_901482245.1). Classification (NCBI taxonomy): domain Eukaryota; kingdom Metazoa; phylum Arthropoda; class Insecta; order Phasmatodea; family Timematidae; genus Timema; species Timema douglasi. Next base: position 129,848 of record CABEEJ010001616.1, read on the forward strand.
GACAATAGTTTATCAATAAAATTTATATTTTGCTTTTGAAGAAAAACTTAGAATACTATGAAAAACTTACTCACCCATAAATGAGAAAAGTAAATCAACAGGATGACATTCATTCACAAAGTTGTCAAACACTTCGCATCGAAATTTTAGGTAAACCGAGCCAACAATTTGGCAACATTGTATAACTTACTGAAACCCGGAAATCAACACAATCCAAATAGCTGTGATAAATATTTTGTAGACATTTTGGTGTCCCAAAACATGTAAACACTACACAAATATAACGTATATCATAAATATTTTAAATTTTAAATATATTTAAAATATGATTTTTCAAGCTATATAATTTTAAATAGTTGATGAAAGTAGGTATTTGTTTGGTGACAGCGTCACATTGTTCATAAATGGTGGATTTTTGTAGATGTTTGGATAAGTGAAATATAGTTGGATGCATTGTCAAAATATTATTTTATTGTAATGTGACGGTAATTGCTTGTTTTTTAATTAAAACTGTGTTTAATTTACTTTATTCTAAAAAAATCAAGAGGTGAATACATATCTTCACGGTCTTAAAGTAGTAAGAATAACCTGATCGTATTTCCTGCCCGCCCTGTACTCACGAAATACACAAGTAGGCCTATGGCTATAGGTAAGTAAAATAAATTGAATCAAACCCATACATTGTCAAATATTTAATCACCACCGATTGTGTACGTAGAAGTTTTGAAGTGTAAAACTAACAATGAAAGAAATAAACTATACACAACATAAAAGTATTGTGTTCCACTTGGACAGCTACTGTTTAAAAGATGGTTGAGCTGTTATGTGGCTGGCTACCTCACTTTAATTAAATATAAAGTCATTCTACTCATACATGGGTTATTATAAACCACTGTTGTCAATTATACAACTGATGTAACATGGCTTAGGGTCGGTATAATAAAATATATTCAAATCAGATTCTATACAACCTTTTTATAGGTTCATTGGTTATTTTAGGCTTGGTTAAGATCTGGCCTTGTCAAAATAGTCCGTCCGAGCGCCCTTGGAATCCAAGTGCACTTGAAAGTTGCAAGTGTTGGCTTAAAGGGTGAAAGTCATTTTTGATAATGTCCAAATTCTCTTCAAAATGTACAAATGAACTCCTTAGAGTGCACTTTACTAAAGGACACATACAACTTGCCCTTTATCGCACACTTTAGTTAGAATAAGGTTATATCTTGATTGAAAGTAGTATATATTATGTGGAAATGAAATATATATTGTAGGCCTGAGACAAACTGTTAACTAATTACCGGTAATCTATATTGTGTTCTTCGTCACATAGATATGTAAATCATTTAAATTTATCTTTCTAGTGTGAACATCTCTGTTGAAAGGAAATGTATTTTCAATTTTTAGGTCTGCACTAAAAATTTCTTAATTGCTTACTTTACTGATAAGTAAATTAACTAGGGTAAATGGCAATTTGTATGTACATATATAGTTAATAATTGCTCTAAATATGCAGTAATGTTCTACATATTAGTCCTATTTGGTATCCCTGTGTTTTAGGTGTAAAGTTGTAATGTTTGTGTTTATGTAAAGTCTGATTTAGGCAGGAAGAACAGTAGAAGCTAGTTACTAAAGTTAACATACTCAAACAATTTTAATATTTTCATACATCACTTAAATGCAGGCATCACTTTTTGTAGATATAATCAATAACTTACCTATCAAATATCACAAATAGCAAAGTAAAATGTTATTAATTGGTCGCAAATAAATATGTTTGAATTTTCTCTACTGTTCTTCCAACCAAAATCGGGGTATAGTTAGACAATTATTACCTATTCATTTGGAATTCAATTTGTCCCGTGACCAATTTATAATATTTGGGTACAATTCCCCTTAGGCCTAAGTGTTCTATGATTGATCTGGTGTCCTATTGTTAAAAGCTTTTCTTATAATTATGTTGGGGCTAAGCAACCAACAAGAAAGAAGTAGCCTATTAGAGCCTTAACACAAATTCCATTTAAGATTTTGAACTTTTTCATCCTCATTTCATAGTTACCTTAGTCTTGCTCCCTCTTATCCCATGCACTAGGCCTACCACTCTTTAATGGATAATTTAATTCCTCATCCAGTTTCTCCTCGTAACACCCAATATGCTCCTCACAAACTTTGCTCTCTTGGCCTCCACTTTCCTAGTCTCTCTTACATTCAATTCCCATGTTTCGGCTGCATATGTCATATTTCATTCAATAGTCAGTGTGTTGTCTTCATGTAGCCCTCAAAATATTAAAATATTTTGAGTGTGCTCAGTCGCAGGAACTGTGAAAAGTTAATTGTTTCATCAATAGTTCCCTGCAACATAATAGGAGCCTTTCATATGACAGGGGTTTTCTTGGAGTGGGNGGGGGGGGGAATCATACTACGAAATTCCCGGTCCAAAACACCCGCTTGTCATTGCGACAAAATCAGTTGACACGCAGAAATAATACCGCACGTTGACCTTTAGACACATGACTCCATATGCACACTTTCAGTCAAGAGGGAATAAACCACTTTTGATAAATTATGAAGTTCATTCTGGTGCTGTGTTATGGAATGTTTCAAGTGAACTTTATAAAAACCGCCATAAGAATGATGAGGCATGACAAGAAGGGTACATTGAATGAGGATTATAGCATTTTATCTGCTTAAAATGCTGAGGAAAATAAAGGTATAGTTATGTAGCCATCATACAGTTCACGTTGTCACCCCGTGCACAGCACAACTGAACATGTCTGGATGGGAAACAAGCGAGAATTTCCCTCTCATGTGAATAGAACATCAGAAGTGTTTGCACGGAAAAACCCGGCTGTGGGAAAATCCCTCAAGTGGAAGTGGTCTAGGCCTACTAGCCAGCATATTTACACAAATGGGTAGGGATATGGAATTTAGAAGATATAAGCCCTCATTTTATTGAAAAGAGAATGGGAAGAAAATCACTTGAAAAACCACCCTCATTACATCTGTCCTGGATTCTTAACCCAACTTGGTAATGCCACTGGGAAACTGGACAAGACAAGGCTGGCACCTTACCCTGAAAGTCCATCATTGGAGGTCTTAAATTTAATAATTTTAAATGAAACCTAACTTAAAGTGTGTACATATATACTGAAATAAACAAATTTTGAATCAGATAGGCCCAACTGGTAAAATATTAAGCTTCTTTGCATTAAGTAAAATGATAGCTACAGCTATTCTCATCAATAATTTATATGCAAACTGCAGTTCTACAGAAAGATAAGAAAGAGGAGAAATTGCTTGGGGAAAAAATATAATTTTTTGTAACGGTATGTTTTAAGTAGGCCTAACTGCAATTATCTTAATGTCTAAATATTTCCTTGCTTTCTGTACTCTTTATTTACTATAAAAATTTGTTGTGTGGAATGGTTTGACTGTTGTGAGGGTAGGGGGGGCTTTTAAAAAAATTGTTACATATATGTGTGTGTGTGTTTGTTTTTTCTAAACACTGGTTTTATACAGATGAAGGAAATTTATTTCTAAAGGTGAGTTCACATGTGTCATTAATAAATGAGGAGATTGCTCAACTACCATTTCATTTATAAACATTACACCTTGTAAAATTAATTCAAGCTTTGGTTCATGAAATAAATATGTGTGCAGTCATCGTACAAGTAAGAAAATATATTAAATAAAAAGTAGTGTTTATGAGTATGTCAACCCACAAGTTTCATTAAAGGCTGTCTGGCCTGTACAGATATCAATATAACAATTGCAGATTAAATCTAATGCAATGTTGCAAATGTTCGCATGTAAAGATGAATTTTAATTAACCATAACATAAAAAGAAAGATGAATTCAATAATTCTTGTACATGTTCTCACTTTTAATTTTGTTTTTATTTTTCAATATAATGATCACTACTAAAGAGAAAGAAAAGTTTATATATATCCTTTTTCACTTTTATTTAAAACTTTAAATAACTATTCAATCTAATGAAGTTAGTGTCCTGACATTTGTTTTCAATGATTCCTTGAAAATGACACACAATAACTGGCCTTAAAATAAAGTATCTTTATTGTGAACAATTATTTAATTTTGGGGCTTTTTTTTATTTGCTTCAATGCAGTTAAATATTCTTGTAATAAAATATTTACTTATGACAAACCTCAACTTACTCTCATCTTATGTCTTTGCAATAGGGACACTTTGGTTAGCTTTAGCCATTTATATTATACTGGATTTAAAAATAAAAATACTGTAAATATACTGAAATTTTAAAACGCGTCCAGTACACACAATGTCTGAATAATCTGCGCACTATGCACTTATGCACTTTACTAGCTTTAAAATTGCAATGGTGTCGACTTAAGGGACAGCAGTCAATTTTGATGGTATCCGAATTCTCTTAAAGTGTGTTGATGCACCCTTAAAGCACAATTTACTAAAGGGCAGACACGATGTGCCCCTTATTGTGCACTTTAGTTAAAATAGCATTTTAAATAGAATAAGTACCAGATAAATGTTAACTCATATAAAAAAGATATTTGCTGTTGTTTTTTTTTAGCATGTTGTGTCTTGCTATCTGTTCAGGTTATACGTCTATGTACATTCCACTAATGGATTGGGGGTTGGGAAGGCTTAATTTAGAGGAAGTGCACCTGCATTTTCATGGAGGGCGATTGGAAAACTATTTAGGAAAAACCACCCTCAATACATCCAACTGGGATCGATCCTTGATCTCCCCATCTTCGGAAGTCTAGTCCAACACGAGATGAGTGCGTCAGACCATGCAGCCACCAAAACGGGTTATAATTTGTTATTTTACATTTATCAATAGCCTAAACATTCTTACATAGCACACAAACATCATTTTAAAGGAAATGTATTTTTAGTTCAAAAAATTTGTTTAGTAAAATTAATTTTAAATAATAGTGTAAGAAATTATGAATAGTATTTTATGGATATAATATTAATAATAACAGGAAAATGACCACTGCCATAAATATTTCTATCACTAAAGTTTCCAAAAAATGTGCATATGGCAAAATAGACAAAACACTATCAAAAATTAAACTCTCTGCCATGGAAACACAGCTTTCATAGGTAGCCACGAGATAGTTCTAATTGTACTGTAATGTATGAATTGTTTTATGCAACCTATGCACTTAGGGGTGCTAGAAACGAGTTTTATTAAAGTGAAGAAAAGTGCACAAGTGTGTGTGTGTGTGTGTGTGTGTGTGTGTGTGTGTGTGTGTGTGTGTGTGTACAGACTATTCAAACACAAACTAACTTTAACTCAAGTTTCCAATGTTAGTAAGCTACCTAAAAGTTATCATGGTTCTGTGTACAAGAAAGCATGAGCTGTATAAAATATGTCAGTGAACTATAGCTTTTGCCTGCTCTGTGGCAAAAAAAAATAATCTAATATATAAATATATAATTGTGATATCTGATTTTATTGTCCCACAATTGGGCATCAATTATAGTGAAATTTCCCCGCTATAGGGCACCAATTATAGTGATATTGGATTTTAAATGATGACTATGTGGATGTGGATCCATGTATGCCTCAAAGTTGGGCGGAATTTAATGTGATATCAGATTTTTTATACTGGGGATGATGCGGATGTGTACCCGTGTATTCCTTAAGGTGAGCAGTAAGTATAACGATACCGGGTTTTATAATGATGGTGATGACGACGCGTGCATGCCCTATTACTCACTTGTACACGGTTACGTAATCTGATTATATGTAATTCTTATTCCTATGAAATGAGTAAAACTTTAAATGTTGCACATGATTTATTTAGATGATTACACTTTCAGTACTGTAGATTAGATATTAAAGTAATATAGTTTTTGTTCATTTACATATTGACTCGAAGAGCCAGATCTATGCAGTTCAAAATTGTTGTTTTTTTGTGTGATAATACTAGGTTTCGGTCTAGACTCATACGCACAAGCTGTTTATATATGACCTGCCCCTTGCTTCTTGGACCCCTTGTATCCAAGGTTAAAACTAACTAATAGGAGAACTCCTGCCAACCTGATGTTGTGAATGCTAGCTTCTTATTGGGTAAAGGGAACCAGCATTTTACATGATTTTCAAATACAACGGAGTTGGTCTTTTAAAGAAAAAAAGTTTTAAAACACAATACTTTGAAATTAAGTCTGATAACGCATGATTATCCATGGATGAGATATTAAAAGGAAACTTTACATACAGTTCTTTAAAGAAAAATACACTTCAGTCATGACTTTTTGAATGATTTATTTTAAAGCAATGTTTCACACAAATTTAATAACATTTTCACCAATCATTTATAAAACTTTTTTTTGTGTTTATCTTGTTTTATATTCACTCAATATAGCAAGGAAAATAATTTATTCAAACACCTGAACTATTGATTTATGGAACTTCATGGATTTTTTTTAGCTTACCAGTGCTTTATTTTTTCATACAAGGCATTAGTTTTGTCTATAAATCACAATATATTTAACTATTTTATTTTTGTTTTCAGAATCTCTTCACATTATCAAGGCTGTCGAAGAAACAATTTAAGGACCATTCCGGGTCTGACAACTTTTAATGGAAATAAACTTCCAAATATTAATACATTTTCAATCATCCATGCTGCATCTGCGGACACACAGACCAAACCAAACTTCCAGAAATATTACATGACCACCGTTCCAGCTGTAACTTGTCGATTATACTAGGTTCATGGTACTTAAACGAGGAAGGCCTGTACCACTGGTACCTAGAATGAACGAACCAGTGAAAAAAAAGCAAAGGGTTGATGGGCAAGAGGACATGAATGTGGATGATATCCTCATTGCAATACAGCAACACATGTTAAACCAATGCCTATGCCCTTTATCGGAGAGTATCCTTCGCAAACCATTTCAGGGTTCGCGTCTTGTATCTGACATTCAAGGGGAATACAGGGTTCCCTTACTTGCTGATTGGGGTAGAGATCGCATTCTACTTTTTATCAGTACTTTGCAGCTACTGTGTGAAGTGGCAATCAAGCAAAATGCAAGGGGACTTATGTGCAAGCGCCTTGGGGAGATTTGTGACACGCTGGTTAGAAATGAGTATGGTCTTATTGAGCAGCTTATTGAATTCTCATCCCATACAGACCCTTTCATATGTTTTGCTGCAAGCAGAGCTCTTTCAGCATTTTTCATAGTTTCAAAATCTCATGTAGACCCAAATTGGCTAGAGTGTTTGACAGAGAATGCTGTTGTCACAACTGCAACACAGTCACAAATTTCATTCTCTTTAGAGGTTATTAAACGTGTTGTGGAGTGGAAGGATCTGGATTGTCATCCGTTGGAAGACAGTAGTGAAGACAAACCACCCACTACATGCATTGTTATCAGTTTATCTGACCCAGACAGCCTTGATACTAGCCAAATAAAGTGCCTGTGCATAAAAGCCTTGGAAGCAAAATGGCCTGCCATTGTGGATAAATTCGACACCCTCATTGGTAACTATTCCAACGAGAATGAGTCTACAATTGTTACTTTTCTTGGACTGTGGGAAGCTATTATTTCTGTAAAAGCAAATTTATCAGTAGTGGATACAAAGCCCTTTTATGCACACTTGAACAACTTTGTTATGTTGCTTAACTCTGCTGTCCCCCCAGGTATATGGAAACATTTATTAGGACTTTTTAATGAAGTTTTGTGTTATGGTAGCACATTGGCATTGCAAGACATATTAGCAGAGGAGCCGTGTGCGTTGGCACACCTTGTGGTACGAAGTGTGAAAGACTGGCACTTATTGGATACTCTTCCATACCGTGGTGGGAGTGGCAGGTTTGGAGGAGGAGCAGGAGACGGTGACAGGCCGCTGCTCCAGAAAATGGTACTTTTGGTTTTGAAAAGTGTTGCTGTTACAGTGAAGGAAACACGTTGTGACAGTTCAAGTGACAGCTCACTTGGGTCAGAGGCAGAAGATGTTGATGCCGATATGGCAGTTATTGAACGCAGCATCAGAGAAGTTTTACGCCAGTTGGATCAGTGTGTGAAAACTCTTTTACCCTTTCATCCAGAAACACCTGTAGCCCAGTGGGTAGTGCAATTATTTGCTGACCAAGACGATGCTCTCATTGAGGGCATGGTGTGTTGCTTGGATGTCGCAGTGGGGTTGTTTTACCGTAACACGGCTCAGCTCGATCTGAGGCACACGCTCAGCCCTGCTGCAACATTTGTGCAATTCCTCTTGGCAGTCTCGCATGACCCAGATGTCTTGTTGGACCTGCTCGTCTCCAATGAGACGTGCTTCTTACTGTACCTGTTGCGATTGCTGAAGTTTGTTCGACGAAATTGGGGGGACTTTGTTGCCTGTTGTGGAAGAGAACTAGATGATACCATTTCTGTTTTAATTCGTTTGAGATTCGCAATTGACAGACTTGTTTCTAAAGACTTATTTCCATACAATATAAATCCTGTAGTCAGGTTACTGGAGAAATGTGAACAATTGTATGAAGGGAATGATAATTAAGTATTAAATTTTCCTAAACAAAAGTGGGATGAAAATTACATGATTTTGTCTAGATATATTAGATAAATATACCTACCATAGCCTACTTCAAAAATTGTGTGTACAGCAACCTAAAGGAGTAATTATTAAATTGATCAGCTTAATGTATTAAATTTTGAATGGTTTTAAAATAATATTTTTTTAAAGAAACAATAGGATATGCATACCAATCTGAAATTAATTTATTAATTTATTCATAAATGAGCTTTTACATGTACATGCTTATTTGAACAAAATGCTTAGGTTCTCATAATGTTTTGCCATTATCCCACGACTAGGTTTTAAATATTTGAAACATATTAACTAAAAATGTTCAGAGAGAGGGAAAAAATGTGAAATGCTATTAGACAGAATCAAATGAGGTTGAGGAATCAAAGGATATTTACAAACATTCCATGCCAAGCCAAATAGCCACAGAATGCTTATGGCAAAATTTGTGTGTTAATAAATGTCACTTTACCATTTAAATAACTTGTTACAAGACAATGTCAACATATGATTGTTAGCTAGTTTGTTTTAAATTTTACTAATCACAAAAATAGAGTATATTCAATGCTAAATGTAGCCTTTTTTGTTGGATTTTCTAACCTACAAATTAAAAAAGTATTGTTCATTGATTTCTTCACTACCTTTCCACTTTTTATCATGCTAATTTATTTTTTAACCGTTAGATCTAATATAATACGTCTCAATCTGATTGTCTTTAATTAAATCTCATAGACACATTTGTTCTATTTACCATACTATCAATAGATTTTTCAAAACATCTAAATACATAGCTTGTTTCATTTATGTTCTCAAGCAAAATTTAAACTAGTGTACAAAATGTTTGAGAAAGGCAATTCTAGAAAACTAACCACAATTTTTGAGAATTGAGTATCTCTAGATGTATATCAATTTTAGAAAATTCTCTAGGAATAATGGCTGTAATAAATCAAACATTGAAAAGTGGATAGAAAGACAAGGCCTACACACTTAAAAATGTTACAGGGGAACAAATAAAAACCCATAATTATGAAATTTTCAGAGTTCATCTGTCTGCTTCTTCAGCAGAAGAGAGAGAAACATGGATTGGGCTGTGGCCGCATGGCTAAATGTTGATCATGGTTACTTGTATTCTGCAGTTGGCTGTTCAAACTTGTCCTGAGTCTTTATAAATAGATTGAATGTTGTACTGTACTTATATTATATTTAACTATTAAATTATCTCTCACTATATATTTTAATTATAGTATAAATACATCTAATCTACTGGGTCAAGTCACAAGTTTGAACAGACAGCTGCATAATCCGAGCTTACCTAAAAAAATCAAGAGACAAGCAACAACAGTATCTAAGTGACCATGATGCCATAGTCCAGTACATGTCTTATTCTCTTCTGCCAATGAAGAAGAAAAAAGTAGTCTATGTAAACAAATTTGATGACTATGTGTTTTGAATTGTGAACTTGAGGCCTACAATTTCCTGGTAAGTGTAAGTTTTGTCCTATCCTCTTTTTAATGTTTAATTTAGTTCATTCTATAGATAAGTTAAAATTCTATTTTTGTTAGCTACAATTTATATGTCTCACTGACATTAAGTTTTATCTACAAGTTTGACAATATAGGTATGTCTTGGGGAAGAGATTGTCATGTTCTCTGCCTTATTTTATAAAGAAAATAACTATTATTACCTTAATTAAGAAGAAAAAAATTGTAAATTTTTTTTTTACTAAAGCTAATCTACTTATGTTGTCCACATTTTCAAAAATCAATAAAAATAATTTTCTAATTATCATATAGACTTGGCATCCCACTGTTGTGAAAGGAAAACATTTTTTACCGGTAATATAACCAGTGACTAAAGTGAAGTTATATTATTTATAAGTAGGTCTTACTGTAGTTAGTGACTCATCTGACTTTTTCTAACCTAACATATCAATTATATTGTTTTAAAAAAAATAGAGCCTATATTTTTACTATGCATTGGTTGACGTAAACTAATGATTTTGAAGAAGAATGTGTTCAATATTGTTTACAATATTACTGAAGGTTTTGCAATTGATATTTCATTGTTTTATTCCCCAGAATATTTTAAAATGTGATCAATCTTTGAAACATTTTATAGATTATTAATAAGGATGCTACTTCCCTCTCAACACACACACACCACCCTTTCAGATTTAATTGAGTGTTCCCATTCATTATGATGCAGTAAAGAGTAATATTATATTTTACTTAGCTATGAATAAAACTGGTGCACTATTGGTTTCTCCATTAAAACTTATTACGGATAAATATGTGTGTAGTAGCATGTAATCAATATTATTTTGTATTGTTGGCCACTATTCCAGTACCAAAGGTGATAAATTTAAATATCAAAGATGTAAGTAAGCTATTTATTATAATATGTGCACAACACTTATATTTAATAACAGCATTCATAAAAATTAGAAGACAAGTACTTTCAAAAGAAAAAAAGGCTTAGAAACTTTGTACATAGACTTATTTGAGGATTTTGAAAATGAATTTTACCCATTTTTGTATATGTTCACGAAATTAATTTTTAAACAAAAGTGCAGATCGCTTTAGTTTTCATAAAACATTTTTTATATTAAAAAAAAGTAGTTTAAAAGTTTCCTGAAATAAAAGTTGTAGTTTTACTTATATCAGACTTGATTCTAACATTTAAAATATAATTTATATAATACTTAATCCAAGTGGAGAGTATGATAACTCTGACCAAATACGAGTTTTTGCATATTTTTTAAATTACCCTATTATGAGGGGAGTTATAATACCTATTTTAAAGAAAGGAGATAGACAGAGGTGTATATATTGTAGGAGGATAATGCTGATATGCCACTGTACAAAATTATATGAGAAGATGCTGGAAAAGAGAAAAAGAAATAAAATTAAAGGAAGGCGAAGAAAGGAACAGCACAGGTTTAGGGATCAGAGGTCTACAATAGACTTAATCTTTGCCAAACGGCAGCTAATGGAAAGAAGGTATAAATATGAGCAAGACTTAGTAATGATATTTATGGATGTGGAGAAGGCATATTATAGTGTGGATGGAAATAAAGTTTAGAAAGCGATGGAGGAGGCCGAAGTTAAAAGAGGAGTTGTAATGCAAGTGAAAAGAATGTATGAGGATAACAGGAGTTGTGTTAAGACGAAAAGCGGAAGGACAGAGTGGTTCCAATTAAAAAATTGAGTGAAGCAGGGGAGTGATCTTTCAATGAAAGAATGAAAGTCATGATGTTAGATGATGACTTGATGGTATGGGGGGATAAGGAAGATGAAATACAGGAACAGTTACAAGAATGAAATGAGGACGGGAAAGAGTCTGGAATGAAATTTATCATGGCAAATTGTGAAGTGATGGTAATGACAAGGAGAGGGTAAGGCCTAGTAAAGCTATAGGGTGGGATGGAGTAGAACTGAGAAAAGTACAAAACGTAGAATATCTTGAAAGCGTGATTGAGGAGGATGGTGGAAGTAGCGAGGATTTAATGAGAAGCGAACAGTAGGGAGAGTTGTTCTATATGTGTATAAGAGACCTGCTATGGTAAAGAGAAGTGCCCATGAAGTGTAAGGAAGTGTTGTACTTTGTACCCATTTTCACATATGCAGCAGAAACATGGACATTGAATGTAAGAGAAACTAGGAAAGTGGAGGCCACAAGACTGAAGTTTGTGAGGAGCGTGTTAGCTGTCACAACAAGAAACAAGATTAGGAATGAAGTTATCCGGGAAAGAGTGGGGTTTCAGGGAGTACATGAGATGGTATGGGCATGTAATGAGGATGGATAAAGAAAGAGAGGATGCCAAATAAAATGTTGAAAATGTATGTAGGAAAAAGACCGCAAAGGAGGCCAAGAAAGTACAGTACAATTATACCTATAATATTCAATACGGTACTTTGATTCATCCTTGTTGAGTAAACATGCATCTTATGCAAGTTCATTTATAAAACTTAACTTTTCAACAACTCAACACCATCTCGGTCCACATTATGTCGAGTTTCTGAGAGACTACCTTAGTTAGAAAGGTACTTGCAGCTTACAAACACTTATAAATCATTGAGTATTTTATAAATGTCTTAGAACATAAGTAAAATACCTAACAAGTGCAATTTTATTAGATTATTTGTAAATCGTTTGTGTAAACATATTAACTAATTTGAATATTATATAATAAACTTTGGCTATAATGAAGTTGTGGAAAATGTATCATTGAGGTTAGTTGACAGTTTTCGATGAGTTCATTGACAATAGAGAAACTATTATAAGTTAAAGGTTATTATCATGGTACAAAATAAATGAGCAACTGACTTAGTTCAAAAAAGAATAAATTATACCTAAGTAGTGCCCCACAGAAATGTTGAACCTCAAAAACAAAGAACAATATAATGTACCTCATTCAAAAACTTTATTAATAACTCAAATTTAGGATGCTCCAAACAAAATGAATTCATGCTCATTAATATTTTTAATAATTGATATTTTTATATATAAAATTAGAAATGTCCCAAAATCATTTTAAAATGGTTTGTGTACTTTTGGTTGCTGTAACATTGCAGACTAAGTTGGATGTAGTAATGTGGGATGGAAGAGGACTCGAGTCAAGGCTATTGTTTTTGCAGTTTTTATGGCAAAACTTTATTTTGGACAAAATAAATAAAATATTGCCCCAATACAAGCATACAGAGTTTAATTTTCTTCACATGTTGATATCAACCGTTCTTGAATATCCATCATGAACATAGCAACATTAGATGAGAATTTTTTTAAATGAAGAGAAAAAAAGTTGAAATTAAATTCCAGGACACCCTTGACAGATATTCAAGAAATTTTGAAGTCATGATGTGAAGGAAATTAAATTCTATGTTTGTACTGGAGTAATATTTTATTTATTTTAGTGTGAAAAATGTTTTGCCATAAAAACTGCAAAATTACTTTCTCACATCCCCTTCCATCACACCTTAATTTCCAACTTGTAAATTGTAAACTTAAAATTTTATGAAACGGGTCAAGGTGGTTCGGTTTATGGTGATGTCCTAAAACAATAAGGAATCTATTAACATTGAATCTCTCATAAAATAATTTAAAGTTTTAGGGGTTATGAATCGATTCTTAAGAGGTTATTAAATTATGCATTGAGAAACATAAAATACAATATTAACACTTTTTTAGCTGGGTGTAGTGTTGGTGTTGATCCCATCCCAAAACATCGCTTAGGGGAAATGTATAGGTGAAAACCATAATGTTGAAATGGCATTTCCACAAAAAATATAAATGGTAATATGTAAAATCTTTTTAAAATAAAGTTTTGCTTTTTTGTGTGTGTGTGTGTTTTCAGGTTTTTAACTTTAAAAAAAAAAATCATCCTGCATTCATCAAACTTTGTTAACTCAAAATAAATACTGTCATAAAGTTTATCTTTGTTATACTGTTGAAACAAAGTTGAACCATTCTCCTTCATCATGTCATATTTTGGAAACAAATATATTAAGGTTTCGAGATTATTAACTAAAAATGAATTTTACTGTTATATTTTGATAATAGATAATATTATACATGTATATTTTAAGTCTTGCATTTTTTTT
>CABEEJ010001617.1:0-28260 GCA_901482245.1 Timema douglasi
TAAGCGCAAGCAAGGCAATACGAGACGAGTGAAGCCCCAACATTACAATTTCTTGATATGTTTGATTACTGTATTTGAACAAAATTAAGCTTATAGGCGATGACCTCGAAACACTCACATAGATCATTAGGGTAGTTCATGAATCATAGACGATCTCTTGACAGGTGAAACAGTCACATGATTTTGTGATTAGCCATTAGCTCGGCACATAGGTAATATTTATTTTTACTTTCAATTAGTTACGAAAATGTAAATGGTACAGTCTTCATTATTGAAGTATATTATTAGAAGCGTTTATTAACCTTGTATTACTAAGAAAATACTTATTATTTTCACAATAGTGACTTTTAATAAACGTTTACAATAAAAATCTTCTACTAGCTGTCAGCTAACTTCACTTCTATCCTGGACGAACTCTTAGTAACTTTTATATCCGTTAGATTATGTCCTATGAAAATTGACAGACAATGCTGGCCCCATGCGCACAAGCCAAAAATAAGTCTACTCAATAAACATATTACCAATGAATAAGTAAACAAAAAAACAGGATCAAAATGTGGTGCAATCAGCAACAATTTTTCATTCAATGACGTAATAATGTACATGTAGCTAAGGCTACGACGGAGCCGACCCGCACCCCACAGTACCGAATTTTCTAGCAAGTGGCTACACGAGCCGAATATGACGGAAAATTCGAGAGGATGCGGGCGCCATTGCACCCCTGCCATTGAAAGTAATGTTTTGGAAGTCATGGAAGAACAATGCTTAAAGTGTTCGAGCTCAAGCTTCACTTGATCTTAAATAATTATTTCATTTAATTGACTGGTTAAATTAGTTAGCACACATAGTAAACCCAATTTAAACCCCCAAAATAACTTAAGAAAAATCTCAATATCACACTTCCTACACCCCTCCCCCCAAAATAAAGTCCCAATTGGGTCGGGCTTTTCTTAAATAACCGTGTTTTTCCCCAACCCTGCTGTAAATGTACGTTCCCACGTGCATTTCTTGGAGGCTGGAATGAAAACAAAGTTTGGAAGCTCGACATTTCCGAATACGCCCTAATTGTAATGAGTATTAAGGAGATTGGTAGCTACGTGGTCCACATCTCACCGTAAAGGTGCGGATGAATACTCTCTCGACGATTCGTCCACACCGATACGGTGTGGGGCGGGGTGGATTCATGTAGCCACTGGCATTTATAAATATGGGTTATTATTAATTCGGAATTTTACGGTGTGGTGCGGTGCGAGTCATTCTTGATTTCATTTCAGTCCCTAAGGTAATACATATGTTTGTCCTGTTCATTGTAGGGGAATTGGCAAGTCATGCTTGTCTGATAAATAGGTATATAGTCTATTCCTTCCTTTGTCTATGGCGTCAACATGTAAATACAAACATTTATAGATCGGACGAGCGCGCCACGGGGGGAACTTCGGAAGCTCTGGTGTTTTCCTATAACAAAAACATATCTGAACAGGATCGATGATTCAAGCTTTAAACTATCTCACGATTGTTTCTAACGTCGCCGTGTATTTTTGGGGTAAAGTAGGGAGCTCTAAGACAATATACCTTCAAGGTTTATAAACGATGCGTAAACACGCACTGTGTCACGAATGAGGCCTGATTTAGTCTCGGTAGTGAATTATTGCTCCATGATGCAAAACAACAAACGCAACCATGGAAATATTGCCCAGTAAATTTGTTCTCTGCTCACCAGGAAAGCATCCTGTTTGCTAAGCGACATCGAGCGAGGAATCTTTCAACAGAGCCAGAGAGTTTGGATCCAATGCAAGACTACAAAAAGTATTTGAGTTATGGGCTACGAATATGGCCACCTAAGCTCTAGATTTCATTTTAAAGATAAAGAGAGTGTATATAAAACTAAGCCAAAACAGCTATATTATAAATAATCCTTTCTAGTATAAATTTACTGTGAGCACTGAAATTGGGACACTAGTTTCGCAGTATGGCCCAAATAGTTTTCGAATATGGCCCATGTAGATGTGAACTAATAAAGTGTTAAAATTATTTTATTACTCTGCAAAATCATATTTTTTTTAGTATAGAATAAGTATTAATAGAAGAATATTTACAATAGGTAAAACAAACATTACTATATATAAGAATACATAAGAACATAAAGATATAACTTACAGGCTAAATGAATACAAGAACAACTTTGATTGAATGATTACAAGAACATCTTTACAAATTAATGTAAAATAAATAAGAGTTAAAGGTTTTAGTTCTGATAATTCATAAAAATAACTTTTTGAAAACTACGTTTTTTTAATTACAGTCGGTACATGTAAAAATCTCCCTATATTCTGCTGTTAGGCCCACACACTCTTCATGAACATAATATTACCCACATAATATACAGCAACGCATTAAACAATCCTATTTACAAATTTTACAGCACCATGATTCAAAATTAGACTTTAGTATTTTTGGCTCAGGTGATAATCGTTTCATTCTTTTAGGTTTATTAGAAAGTGAAGTGGAATCTTTAATAACTCTTTTTACTACTTACAGTACATATGATGTTAATGGCTGAACTGTTTAGATCAATGGCGTATTCTGGGAAAAAATAATAGGTCGGAATGACGGATCGGTCTCTCTTGACAATCTTCAGTTTATCGAGAACCTGGCACACGTCAAGAGCTCGTAATTAAACACATCTAACTGTGAATAGTATTGGTGTTAGAGGAACGAACCGTATATCAAAATAACATTTAGTTCATGATGATCATTTCGTACACTTATAATGCCCATCTATCTCAATTAGGAAAAAAAAATCTTTTAAACAGAGTGAAAATATGTCTGCAGTAAAAACCTTATTATAGTTCTTTCCCTAGAAACCAATATTTTCAAAGCAAACCAATTGGAATATGGATATTGTAATAATATTCTCATGTATTTTTTAAGGGTTTATAACAAATTATGAAAAAACTTGTGATAGTCCAAGTAATTTACGAGAGACAGTGATTTATGTTTTAGGATTTTCGCGGTAAGCATAATGCCGCTTGTATTTTTCCTGCAAGAACTTAAGAAGTCGTCACGAGTCGCACCACCAGTACTGATGCACATAGCATTTAGGAATGAGCGTTTAATATTAGCTATTTGGCTTATTGACGCATTATACATTATTTTTGTAAACACAGATCTCAACTGCAAACCTTAAATTTTATAAACGTAGGGCCTACTCTAGACATTTCCAAAATCTAGATCATCATCCATCCATCTTCGATGTATCATCTTTTAATTTAAAAATAAGTCTGTTAAGTATAAATATGAAAATTATGTTCTTGAATCGTGACTATATATTTTGTTATTCAAACATGGATATTATTAATAACCCTTGAAGGGAGTACCTTGAGTTAACAAAAAATAATAAACATTAATTTGGTAAAACTCGAGAAATTTACGTCAAAAAAAACGGTTATTTTATAAAATTGAAGCTTCCCCTTGATTATTTTTGCAATTTTTTTTAGTTATATTCTTGATGACTAAACTTTATACAAAAAATATGATTTAGATTATCTTGGTAGAACTCTGGGAATCATCGTCAAAAGGAATCACTTAAGTTTTTAAATATGCAGTCTACTTTAAAACTGTTACAGACCTAGCCTCACACACTGACTGGGGTTTATTTTCGTTAGGGTCAATTTCAGCGTTAAGCAGGCTGCCTTGGTAACGCAATATTTAGTTATACAATTCGTTATTTAAAGATATGGTTCACGCCAAAATAAACATTAAAGGCACTTTTTCCTTAACAACACTTATAGTTTGAGCATTATAAATGGAAACAAAAGTGTAAAAATGTGACATAGTTCATTTTTAACGACTTTTTAATCATATTTGCGGAGCTATGATACAAGAATTGATGAAAAGGGCTTTAGATTTAGCCTTTCTCTAACAAATATGGTGGTTTTTTGGTAGGCTCACAACAGAAATCTTTAAGATTTGAGAACTAACAGCGAGCTTTCACTTTACCTTTTGATAAGAAGTTTTGTAGTTTTATTTTCTCTTTCATAATGACATTACGAGGTGTAGCTGTAGCCAAAGGGTTAAAGGGAGTATAATTTTAGACAGACTATAGAATTAGTTCCAGAAAATGACACAGACCATTGTATTTTAGCCATGTGGCCTGACAGCGTTTGATGCTTTCTTGCTAACCTAGGTGGACGCCTTAAGGTTTTATTTCCTCGAGAAATGTAGAATTCAATTAAACATGCACTCCTTTTATAAGTAACTTGATCACTTCTAAAACAAACACTGAAATCACGTAGCGTAGACAACTCTTTCTCAAACCTCTTAAGCCGGGTCCAGACCTGGATCATATCCAAGATCGTATCCCCGCCACGAAAAAGGTTGGAGTGGGTTGCGATACACACGGGCACGACTGAGGACAAATTTAGGCCAATCCTATCCTTCTTCTGTCGCGATCATTGATGTGACTCATAATTTCCATCATTCATGTGTTCTTGACGTGCGATGGTGTTTGGTTTGAAGAACATCCATATATGTCGTATTATCATAAAAAATTAGCTTCCTTTGAAGTGAAATATAGACTCAAGGCCATCTCAAACAAAACTGTTATGCATCACACGTTATGCACTTTTAACCGAGATCCACGATTTGATAGATCACACCAAAATGGCAAAATATGATACGTAGCGCACGTTTTTATCCCCCTCTACCAAACACTATATTTATAACAGGTTTGGTCAGTTTTCAATTAGATTTTGTTATGTTAAAATTGCGTTCGAGGCTCCCTTCCCTTCTCCCCCTCAATTCCATCGATTAGCGACGATGACAATTACGATACTGATGATCCGCTCTTGCTTTTATATATTGCTTGCAAAAAAGAAAGAAATAGGTCCTTCCAATCAACGAGAAAGGGTAGAAATATAATGAATATGATAATTTAATTTATGACCTACACCTTGATGATGATAAATTCAAAACCACCAACATTTCAAATAAGTCCTTCACTTTATAGGAGAGGAAAGTAGGAAAGAGTAGGCCTACACCCACTACCAGAAAACCATAACATCACGTAGAACTTTAAATATTTAAATATTGTTTATATTAATTATACATCTACAGTCAAAGATAAAGGCCTACGAAAACTAATTCTATTTTTTTTATTCTATATTATTATTATTATTATTACCGCGTCTTACTACCCGTTCGGGTTATACGCACTTACGCTAATGTGTAATGGTAGGGTGATTGTGAGATGAAATGGAGGACCTACGGTTTAACGTGGGATCCGAACCACGGTGGAGGCCTGGCATTCCTCACACTCACAAGATGTCTTGTCAGAGGTGAAGGAAGGGTTTGGTAATCAGATAAATCTTTGCCGGGACCGAGGATTGAACCCCAGCCGCCAGAATAGAAGTCTGACACCTTAACCCCTAGACCGCCAGGTCATCTTTTATTCTATAGATCTTAGTGCATTAATACCAAAATACACTTGAATAATAAATCAACACTTGATATGTAACGCTCACGTCAAATCCTGCAGATATTGCACAAGTTCTGATAGCGGAAATCGAAAAATATAGCGAGCGATATATGGGTGATAGCTCACCACGCAGTGTCAATATATGTTTAAAATAAATAAAGCGATTTTATAAAAGTATAGCGCACATCGCTTGCGCAACGCATATTTTGTTGACGGGAAATGCCGTTAAGCGAGACGCAGCGATCTGATAGGCGTATCGCTCTCATGATAGTGTCAAGGATATAGGGTCCCATCCAGATCGATGCGTTTAAGATACTCGTTGGAGATATTAAACGAGGATCTAGTAAAAGTGTAGACCAGGCTTTAGCGAGGATGGATGAGGGTAAAGGGGGTCGTACATTCTACCAAACTCTTTAAAGCCAGACTTTTGGCGTAAATTGGCCCTCTCTCAAACAATTTTCAAACTAGTGTTAGGTGAAAAAACAAAGAGTAACCGCTCAATACCATACCATTGAGGGTTATACATAGACGTAGAATTAAGCCTTTCTATCTTTATAATGCAGAATGCATCGCAAGAACATACAATCTAATAAAATGAATATACGTACTAAAACATAAGGCTCTATTATTAGTACATAGGACAATTCATTTCCACACATGATCTCGGATTCAACATTACATCGAGTACATACTTACCGCACTAGTGGGTACACGGATAAAGGCGTTATTTTTGTCAAGAATATTTAGACGGTTGTTGGAGGGCTTGGACTATAGTACTGAGGGTATTTTTCATAAAGAGACTTTTCACTTTGTTTTCATTCAAATGCAGGTATTATTTTTCCATAATCTAGCCTCCTCCTCCCTAACTTATTAGTTTAAATTTGAGGATAGCTCGGGTGGCTAATAGGATGCTCTGCAATATTTTTATCTATATTTGAATGGTTGTTAACCAATTTCTCCTTGGTCGACCCAGTCTTAATCTAAGATAGAATGAAAAGGTTAACGTTCAATTAAATGCGCCAGCATTCACCTGGGAGTAACAACCTTAATGCATCAGGTGGGATAAAATGTCAACTAATATTATTATATTGGAAAGTTTCAAACTTATTTAATCCTCTCATTCAAATGTAATGTAGACAAGGATGGATTTAAAACATAATACATCCGAGATAGTAGGCAACGTCGTATCGTGACACTTCAAGCTGCTGTGTTTGCCTAAGGACGGGTACTAACAAACTACTAAACTACTTGTCCTCTTTGTACACTTCTATAAGACATACATTGCAAGATAACAGGCTAGTATGCTCTCTCCGGGTAGACAATTTAAACACACGATTATTTCTTCTCTATATATTTACTGAACTTAAATAAAACAAACAATACAAAAAGTGTATAAGTTATATATATATGTTGACCTTAACGATCTTGGGGTAGAGTTCTAGTTTCATCACCCGATGACTGTGGGTTCAAACACAACTGACACTGAAGGATTTTTTTTTCTTTAGCAATAAAAATCGGTAGCACAGCTTCCTTCGGAGAGGAAGTAAATCCGTCGGTCCCATGCCGATTGTGGCATGTAAAAGAACCCTGGAATGTATGTGAAAATATCCTTACCAGCTGAATTTATAGGCTCTTTCGCGCTCCAGATGGCTAGAAATCACATCGGGTTGTTGACTTAATAAGAAGATATATACATATATAAGTGGATACTGATTGATTAAAAATACTCCCCCAAAGGCTGATCTGAGGGGTGTCATCTATTGAATTTAAGGTTCCAAAACTCGATTCCTGGCATGAACATAAAACTTATCATTGTTCAAATTTGGGCTTCCCCTTTCACAGTGATGAATAATTAATGTCCAGGGAGCTGCATGTTGTCACCTCTTTGTTCTAGAATTAAGTTAATTTGTGAGCCGTATACTAATATTAGTTTTTTTAGCACCGTTAAAGCTATAAGCTTATGTACTAATTACGCTAGGGATTTTAGGACTTCTGAAGGTTATATCTTAGATTAAATGTACCCACTTTTGCGTGGAGGGAGAGTGGGAAGTAATTTTGAAAAACTACCCTCAGTACACCCGACCGAGATTCAAACATCTTCCCGTCATCGGAAGTATAGTCTACTGCGAAAGTAACGCTATAGACCATGTGGCCACCGAAGTGGATAATATAATTAGATGGTTCAGAAAGCTTATATAAAATAACCCAAAATAATAACAAAAGAGAAATACCAATCAAGAACACTCATATAATTCATTTTAAGGGCCAGTCTCACTCTAACTCTCACACCTAATTTAGGTATAATTAAATTTTCTTGCGAATGAACATGTTTGACAGCTAGAAAAAAAACTACTATATTTTTACTTTCACGTATTAATACGTCGAGTAGTGTGATCTGCAGGGGTCACGTTTGACATACAGAATCAATACCTATGAATTAACAGTAATTACAGCCTACAGTATTTTTTTTAGAATCAAGTCCAACTACCCATCCGGTTTGTACACATATGTACTAATTACGCTAGTGTGCCAGAGATGAGGAAGGTTGAATTTAGAGAGAGGAAGGAGATCCACATTTACGTGGAGGTAGAGTGGAAAAACCATTTTGGTTAAATCACACACAGTACACACTACCGGGATTCGAGGTAATGGGTTTAGTTTTATATTATCCACCAAGACATCACAGCTAAACAATCCCAGCTCAACTAATCAATTTGCAGAGAAACTGTCTGGGATTTACTGTCTTGTGGCGTTATAGCAGAATTCTGGTTAGTAGGAACTTTAAAAAAAGAAATCAATTTTTTGTGTGATTAACGTTGATAACATTTTATTTTAATACTGGTAGATCCATTATTTCATAAATATAATTACTATCTTTGAAAAGTGACAATTCCCGTGATTAAACGTATGCATATATTAAAATAGTTTTAGTAACACTCATAATTGTCAAAAAGAGTTCCTTATTATCTAAATCAAACAGTAGATATTAAAATATTACAATACGTCATATTCAGGCAAAAAATCAACAAAGTCAATCTTCTTATTTGTCCAAATAACAAGATTTGCTTTTTATGAACATATAAACCTTGGTACCACTCTTTTTTTTATGACATCATGAACTGTTTCATAGTGGCGTTCCTACAGCACTCGATTAACGTAGGTAAATTTAAATACCGAGGTCTTATTCTAAGGTACAAATATAGGTTGGCCCACACCTTACATCATTAGTTGGCCAATACCACCTACGTCAGTGGCTGCATGGTCTAAGGCGTCACTCTCACAATATACTAGACTGTATATGATAAGGGGATTAGAGATCGAATACCAGTCGGGTGTTCTGAGAGTGGTTTTCCAAAACTGTTTTTCCTGTCTCTCTTCATGCTAATGTGGGTATACTTACGCTAAATTCAACATTCCTCATCCCTAGAACATCAGCATTATTAGTACATATGCGTATAGCCTGAACAGATAGTAAGACGTTCTTCAAAATAAAAAGAGTATTATCACTGAAACCTAACTCATTTGATATGTGTGTAACAATGATATTAAAAAAACAAGGATCTTATTATTTGAACAAATAACATTTTCAATAGATTTTATTTGAATTTGACCAAATAATAATTAGCTAAAACATTTTTTATTATTATTACGTTAACGGCCATGGCTGTTGATGGAATAATTTTCGGGGTAGGAATGAGTAAGTTTTCAGGAAGTGTTTCTGTATTAGCGTGGATAGTAGATGGAAAAAACTCCAATGATAAATTACGTGCGGACAACAACCTTAATTGCGCCCGTCCAAGATTCGAACCTCGATCTCCCCGTCACCAACAATGTGGCCTCTGAAAGAAATAGGACGTTTCCCCAAAAAATATATTATTTTATCATCGAGTATAAAATAAAGGATCAAATGATAAGCTATGAACTATTCTATATCGAGGGTGAAGCTGCGTCAATAAAATATATTTTGACATTACCCGTCAAGTCTTGGCGAGCCTTAAATATGGTGGTCTTATAAAGCGCAGCTTATGATGAACTAGTAGCTCAAGAAAAACAGAGCAATTTCATAGCCAAATGTATTACACCTCAAGTGCGGCGCTACACTAAATACAAAACGACACCTACCTATGAATTGGTCAGTTTCATATGAGAAATTGGCCCATTCCATTCTGATCAAGGTAGGTGTAGTTTTGTATCTAGTATATCGCCGCACTTGAGGCGTACTATATCTGATTATAAAACTGGCCCTACACTGGATACCATCGCTGAGGTAACTGCATGGTTACTATTGGGGAAACAGCTTTGTCACTTTCTCGTTTTTGAGAGGTCAATCTCCCCTAAAATATAAGACAAGTTTCACAACGCTGGTTAGTCGAGGTTGCCAGTAACTCCTCTTTACCTCAGCACACCACTTTCCGACATAACTGAAGGCGAGGATATTTGGAAACAGTTGACTAAGAGAGATCAAATAATTTTTTTTTCTCCATAAGACCTTCAGTTCCCTCAGCAATGATATTGGGTGTAAGTCTAGTTAAATCTAATTCAACATTATTAAATATAACCTAATTTGATCCACACAAATCTAATTTGACCCAAATTAATCCCTCCTACTCTATCTTAACATAACCTGAGTAGTTTAACCTAGCATAATTTAATCTAGTCTAACTAATAATCATTAAATTGACATAATTTAGTCAAATCTAATCTAATATTGACTATTAAAATTGAACTTAATATGACCTAATATAAACCTGTTATATTTTTTATATTTGAGGTATTTAACGTGCACTTTCTGAAGCGACTGATTATATCAACACACGAATTATAAGCTAACTTAAATATAGAACAGACACAACAGCCAGCCCCCAACCTTTAATTCATCACTGTGAAAGGGAGAACCCACCTTTCACCTATGAATAATTTGTCGGCCATTCCGGGAATCTACCCCGGGACCCTTAGCTCAGTAGTTAAGCTACCGACTGAGCTATGGTATTGGATCCTACGTTATTAATTCTAATTTTTAACATGTACCTCGTTTTGAAAACCCAGGGCTATCCTTATATTACACTAAGGGAGTAGGTAAATGGAGGGCAAAATTTTAAAAGAAATGTATCTTAATTTTATGGAGGGAAAGTGAACAGTCACTTAGGGAAAAACACCCTCAATGAACACAGCTGGCATTCTAACCCTAACCACCGTCACCAGCAAATAAAATCAGACAAGGTTGACCCATTACCCCACGTACCTACCGAAAAGGGTTTTAAGCCTAGTGTAATATAGTTTAATATATACAGGGTGTATCGTAACATGTGGGACCTATTTCAGCGGTGGGCAGGAGAGACAAAACAAATTTAAAATGTGCATATAAACATGTGTATTATTTGACTTTGTTTTCGATGAATTCTAGTCGTAACGTAGAATACCGCGCTCTTTCAAAATACATTCCATTGCACTGCTTGTATTCAGGTCCAAAGTGGCCATTTTGAGCACTTCCTATAGTGATGGATTAAATATCCATGATATTATATTTGTTGATTACGTTCAGTCGCGGAGAATATACCCCTTCAGGCCTGCTCGTGTAGGGGTCGAGATTAAAAGTATTTATGAATAGCAGAGGTTGAGGAAATTATTCATTACTTGTACATTTTTGCTTAAGTTATCGTAAATTTCAAATTTATCTATAATTACTTTCAGATTAAATGGTGACATTGAATTGCTGGAGAGTACTTACTTTTTTAATGAATTAGTTACTAAATCTAAAAGTAACTAATTTGTTACATCAATGGCAGCGTAGAAATCATCTCCTTTGATAATGTTCATGTGTAGTTTGGATGGTCGGTGTTAATACAATCGTAGGCAAAATGTCTTCTCACAAGCCACAGCGTAATCCAATACTAATAATACTATCCTTTTCTGTCATCATCTTTCTTGTCCTTAATACCTTCAGTTTTTTCCCCAGAAACAAGCTACAGGTTGACTAAAAAGGTGTTTGTCAAAAAGAGTACGTTGATGAAAGCTATCGAGTGGTTTGAAATAAATTTAAAGTATGAAGTTAAAAGTACCCAATTAGTTAGAAATTTTCCATTTGAAATTCGAATCCCATAGTGTTTAGTTTGTTACATTATGTAGTATGTACACTATACTTGTGAATATTTTGTGTGACGTGTGTAGTATGTAATTTCAAAGGAAAGTATTCAATGAGTGTTCGACTTGTATAGTGACGATCTCGATGCTGAACGTTTGAAGCTTAATCGTGATTTGATGCTGGATATTGCAAATTCCCGCGGTGTGAAACTTTCATGCTTAAAATACGTTGTAGCTAGAATTTCTAAAGGAAGACACAATTAGGAATATATAGTTACTGGGCTAATGAAACTAGTAAAAATCCTTATAACAATATCCGTTTCTTCATGCACTGACGAATGATTATTCTCTGCTCTACGGAGACTAAAAACATATTTGAGGTCAACGATGACACAAAAGAGGCTGAACAATACAGTAATTGACTCAGATATAGAAGCTCTTGCAGACAACTTCATCAAAATTAGTGCACAGTGCCAAAATAAGTTTGCTCTGTCTAGTCACTAATGTTAAAAAAAGACAAACTAAATTGAGACATTTTTAATATTGAAACATGTAATTTTGTATACATTTTGTATGTAACTTTTTTTAGTTATTGTGGACCACAACAATCTAAAATGAAAATTAATTACATGCAGATAGGATTGAAAACATCAGTGTCAGTAAAATACTGTTGTCATTTTACTTTATGTATACCAAACCCTTCCTTCACCTCTGACAAGACATCTTGTGAATGTGGGGAATGCCAGTCCTCCACCGTGGTTCGGATTCCACGTTAAACTGTAGGTCCTCCATTTAGTCTCACAATCACCCTACCATTACACATTAGCGTAAATTTTAGGTGAAGGGGTTGGGTAAATCATTATTCTTTGACCCTGATTACAGATATATATATATATATTTTAATAAATCTTATAAAAAGACTTTCCCAAGTTTGTTGGGTTGCTAAGACGTACATCCAGATGTACACTCCTTACCAAAACACTATTGCTTTAAATAAATAATCGTTATTTTGTGTTACTTTATCTATGGTAAATATTATTCTATGTCTGCGTGGCCTAGGAGTGAACATTTACGTCAAGTCTATATAGTGCTGCCCTTAGGGGTGTGAAAATGGTGCGACCAATCAGGGCCCAGTGATTTAAGGGGTAGAGGGGTTCGGGTACCTACGCTTGCTTAGGTGACAGAGGGGGGAAAAGCAAGTTGGGATGGGAAATGTTTGCTCGCGCTCTCATATAGTAGCTCCCTGTATAGGTGATCTATATTCCGTTCACGATAGATTTCTACCTGGATGACAGTTCGAAAATCATATGTTTAGGTTTTGGGTTGCCAAAACATGTAAAAGATCACAGTTTTGTTATAAATGTAAAGATATTTAACTACCTGTTATATATTACATTTAAAATAACGTAAACTTAAGTTTATCCCATACTATTTCATTTTTTTAAATAATTTATTTTTATCCAACTCAAAAAAATATTTTAAACATAATTAAAAGTACTTATTTTTCGGTTTGGAACATTACTGATTTTGTGTAATATAGTGCATACATCAATACCTTTTAATAAAGGCATCGTATTTACTTGGAAAAGAGAAAATTGTTGTCTTTTATTTTACATACAATAAATGATTTTATGATTATTTTATCGTATTTTGAGATATTTAACTGAATATAATATTTTCATCAACTGCGTGTCTGCATCATTGTAAAAAACTTGTTTACCGTTATGTTCAATCATATGGTTTAGATTCGTCAGGCAACCATTTTGAAGCTATATTCGTTAGAAGTTTTTGTGAAAGTGGTGTTAATATTTTTTTAAGTGGAATAAAACTATAAATAAACTTTGTGTCCGTCCTTAAATAAATATATAAATAATATTGGCCTAAATTACAGTGGTTAACTATCACATTAATATATTTCCATCTGTTTTCATTACAGTCATCCAAAGTGATCGATGTCAGCTGTTGGCGTAGTGATATATTAGCGATTACTTCTAGTAACATTTCGAGCTGTCATCCAGGTAAACTTAGCTCGTGAATGACTTATAACAAATATTACTAGAGTGTAAAAACAAATACAAACATAATCATGTGGTTTGATTAATAATTGTTCAAGTGAAGCAAGTTCTCAGTTTTAACTCACCCGATTTACATTCGTCTGTTTGTGTTGAATATGTTTCACGATAGCTTTTGAATTCATTGACCAATTTAATTCAAACTTGTCACAGTTTTTTTTTTTGTATCTTTACAAAGCTCACCTTAATTGGGGAGGAAAATTGAATAAAAGGTTGGGGATAAATCAACCATAATATGTTTAAAAACACGGTTTCTAGCATTAGTGATTTTTTATGTACTCATTAAAAAAAAATTTGGGGTGGAAGGTGAAGCTGATAATTAGAGGCTTGGGCAAACTTCGTTTGGAACATAGTTATCTGCCTCACCTCCGGACCTCCCCCCCCCCAAAAAAAAAAATTAACACATTTAATAATCATTAGTGCTATAAGCCGTGTTTTTAAACATATAATGGCGGCCCTGTGTCTATGGGGATGAAACATTGGAAATCTTAGTTGGTCGAATTGTTGGCAAAGGATTTGGAGGGGAGCGAAGAGGGGTGAACTCAGAGGAAAACAACGTTGGGGTCTCGCGATTGTGTCAGTGTGTCGAGCGCCGGCGAGCCGTCAAGTAGTCAAGGGCGCGTGCGCGAAGGAACAGCGTAGCTTGCGTCTACCCCAGCGTCGGAACGATGTCGCGTGATTTGGGGCAAGTGTCTCAGCGCAACAAACTGACTTAGCTGAGCCGGGACATTATTGTTAGTAGTAACTGTTTGTTGCAATACCCTCTAAAGTGGTTTTGTGTGTAAAATGAGACGAGGGAGACACTCCGTTTCAAAATCACGGTGTCCTCGGCTTTTTAGAGAGACGTGGTAGTGCCGAGATAATTACAAAGTTTTCTTTGGCGGGATGTCAACGTGGACAGTGGTTTTGGTGCTGGTCGTGGTAACGGCCCGGTATGCGGGCTGTTACATAGGTGAGTGTGTCGGAATAGACAATCAAGATTTGTCTGCGGACAAGTCTATTGTTAGACTAGTTATTGTTACGTGGTTAGAACGCTTTCTGTCATTTCTGAGAAAGGATTGTCAACAATATATACACTGCCCGAGAGAATTTTTAATGATAGTAAACACATTCAAATACTTTATATATACCATACTAAGCAAATTAATTGGAAGAAAGTAAAAAATCACTATTTTTCAAAAACCATGCCTTTATATCATTATATGCCTTTATATACACTGATAAATACCTGTATTAGTATGAAGTATGTCTTCCTTTAGCAGAAATTACCTCTTGAATTCGTTTTTCCATTGACTCCACTAATTTAGTGCACATATTTTTGACTTAACAATCGTGGAACCACACTTTTATAGTATTCGTTATCATGCGTTCTTTGTTTGTACAGTCCATTTGACCTAAACGTCTCTTCAAAATATTCCACAAGTTTTCTATTGGATTTAAGTATGGTTAATTTCCAGGACAATCAAGTAAATTAATTTTATTTTCTAGCATTAAAGTATTGACCAATTTTTAATTGTGACATGGAGCCAAGTCATGTTGAAATGTCCCGTCAAAAGTTTGCAAGAATGGAACAATCTTATGTTGTAATATTTCTACGTATTTGGATGAATTCAGCATACTTTGAACAGCAACTAAGATTCCAATGCCATTTGCTGTGGAAAAAAACCAAAACAGCTGTTTTAGAGGGTGTTTTACAGTTTGTTGGACATGTCCAGGTCTTAAGGGTTCACCATTGCTTTGTCTAACGACGTTTGCTTTGTAACCCTGCACAAATAAAGGAGTTTCATCACTGAAAATGGCCTATTTACAGTTGTCAACAATCAATGATTTATATATTTGACCCATGCTTAACGTATTATCTTTATTTTCGCATTCAAATATTGTTTTTCGTTGGTCTGTTTTCCTTCCGGCCAGCTTCCAGAAGCCTACGGTGTACAGTTGAATCACTAATATCAAAACCACTATCCAATAAATCTCTTTGAAGGTCTATGCTTGTTTTTAATGGATTCATTTTACTATTTCTGATTAGAATTGTATCGGTTTGTAGAGTTATTTCTAGTTTTCTTCCACATTTACCTCTTCTTTTTGGAGACGATGATCCAGATGCATTGTATCTTGTAAGAATTCTTGACACACTTGATTTGTCTTCACTAATTGCAGACGCGATATATCTCACTGTCATAAAAGTGTGATACTTAGGAGCAATTATTTGTGCACGCTTCCTTGGAGTAATAGCCATTTTTAAATACACGAAAGCAACACGTATCTCACAACGATCAAAAACTAACATCTACCTGTCACACACAAAAGCTCAAAGCTGAAGTGACTATTTCCATTTCAAAACCAGTCAAACTACATTCTTATTGTCAAGTTCTAACAGTCACACCGCCTCAAGGCAGATAAAACCTGTTTAAGTCTGTTTAAAACATCAAGTGACAATCACATTACCATTCTGAGGGGAGGAAAAATTGTTTGTCCCAATTAATTTGCACAGTATAGTAAATGGTATGATTATTGGTTTATTGCATTTAGACAATCATTTAACTCACCTACGCAACACATTAATGTTCTGCCATCAGTTTTCTTTCACAATTCACTTTGCAGTGGAGTAACTTCAAAAATAAAATACATAATATATGAACTTATTTATGATTATAATAATTATTAGTGTATATGTTATAAATTTTAAATGAACCATAGCTAACAAACCTAGCCTTTAATTTCTCAAACAATTAAAAGTTAAATTAGGTTGGGATGGGTAGTAAGTTATACTCTTTTTTTTGTGTGTGTGATTTTTCTGCAACGCTGTCACGGTAGTATAACCTATGAAAAGGTTAACTAACATGGTGAAATGCGAATGAGGTATTTTACTTGGCTTTATAGTTAGGTAAATATTGTGTAATACAAGAAACCAATAGTTGTAATATTTCCAATGTGTTTATTATTTTTTTTAATGCTGTTTTGAAGGATTTTATAGTTATAAATACTTTTTCCAAGCGTTAAAATATGTACACTTGACCCATTATTACAATTGGTTGATTGTTTTCAGTTACGAAGGAGTTTTGAATATATTTTGTGTATTTTTTCGGAAGGTTTATACATATTCATACATTTATAATTAATTAGGCCTAGTTATTGTTTCATATGAGGGGATGGTAAACTAAAATGTGGGAATATTCAACACAGGTGAGATTAAATATAGGTAGATGTATTTGCTATCAGCCCATTGAAAAACTGTTAGAAACAATTAATTTAATTGACAATCAATGTGCGGAAAAATGCAGAAACATTTATATGACATCGGTTTAAAACCAATTAACTATTGCTACAACATAAGTTACAAATTTAATTGAATCTCAAAAATAGTAACAAAAAAGGAACGCAAAAGATAAATTGATTTCAACTTCCCTGAACTAGCTGAAGTTATAAATTTGTCCACTATCGCAGGCCTATGGGGAGGGTCATGGGGTCTCATCGACATTTATTTATATTAGTAAAACTATGAAGAGTTTATGTGTCTATCATGATGAGCATTGCGCGATTCCCATCGCACGCAGAGGTCTGAAATTTAAAAATAAATAGACACTATGCACAAACATGTGCACTACGAAGCCGGAATTTAAAATTTGAATGTTATTTTTCTTAGGCCCTCCGCACACGGGTCGACTGTTTTGCAACGCGAGTTTCAAACCGGTTGTACATGCAACCATTTGGTGACCTTGCATGTGTAGGGGAGTGGGGAGCCGCACATGGGTCGACAGAAACGGGACCGGTTTGAAATCAGTTTCCAACTGGTCACTTGCGATCGTGCTTGCAGGTCGCGAAACGGTTTCAGTTGCACGGTTGCATGTTGTGAAATTGTTGAATACGTGTTATTCTAGCGTTGTTATAGTGTATATTATTGACATTTTGAAGTGTTGTTGGTCGACATTCGAAATGAATGATCAAACGTGGAATATAAAATTCGTTGAAGAAGTGGAAAAGCGTGAAGTGCTATATAATTATAAGCTTCCTGGGTACTCCAGGAAAGACATCACTGAAAAAGCATGGCAAGAGGTGGCAGCCGAAGTACAAATTACAGGTATGTAGTGGTATTTATTTTATTTATTATTTTTGTTAGGTATTTATTTAGCAACATACACCACTAATATTGTTAATAGATAATATTAATTAGTAATATTATTCCTTATTTCTGGTACAGTGTATTTCCATTGCCAGGGTACAGATGCACGAGAAGAAAGAAAATAGTTTGCCAAATAATTCCTTAAGGTAGCCGCCGAAGAACCGTCATGTATTACAAGTTGTCTTGTCATGTTGATAGCTACTCCCGCAATCTCGTTATCTTCTCCCGTAGCTGGTGGCCTGTAATCAATCCCCTCTCGTTTACGTACGTAGTTATGGAGGACGCAAGCAGCTTTTACAATGTCATTCACTGTTCCTGCTTTTCGACATCGTATGGGCCCATTTAATACCGCAAACTTTTCTGCTGCCATTCCAAATGCACATTCAATTGTTTTCCTTCCACGGCTCAATCTGTAATTGAAAATCCTTTTCACATTGTCTAAGGTTCTTTTTGCATAGGGCCTCATTAAATTGCGTGACAATGGGAACGCTTCATCTCCCACAAAGTAGTAAGGAAATGGACGGTTTGTTTCATCGTATCTCAACGGGGAAGGCAAAGGTATGTCAAAACCCCCATGGGCCATCCAGAATTTCATTGCACTGGCGTTGAAAATACCTCCATCACTGTTTCTTCCGGCGTAACCCGGTTCGATCATTGTGAAAAGTCCATCTGCATCACAGCACGCAATTAGTACGGTAGAATGGTATAACTTGTAATTGTAATTTTGAGAACCAGTGTTTGGAAATTTCTCTATTCGGATGTGCTTCCCATCCACAGCCCCAATGCAGTTTGGAAGGTTCCATATAATCTCAAAACGATCAGCAATTATTTTCCATTGATCTCCTGTCGGTAGAGGCATATATATTTCATTCAATACGTCCCAGATTATTTTAGTAGTATCTTTAACAATAGCTCCGATTGTGGTCTCCCCTCTTGCAAAATATAAAGAAAGTGACACAAATGTGCATCCTGTTGCCAAGTACCTGTAAAAAATTAAATAAATCTAACATAAAAATGAAAAACATAAATAAAGATTATTTTTATTTTAGTGTTACTGTATTTTAACATAATGTGTAACTGTATTCGTTTCATTGATTTCAGCGGCTGAGTGCAAAGAGAAATGGCGTAATCTTCGTACAGTTTTCTCACGTAAACTGAAGCCTCCACCAAGTGGATCCGGAAGAAAGAAAAAGGCATACTATTTGGCGGATGCCATGCAGTTTTGTGTACCATTCATAAAAGCGTTGGCTCCTCCCTCATCCGGAAATTTGCCACAAATACCACTGCATGAAACGACAGAAGAAATATTTGAAAATTTAGAAAGATGTGATGATGAGAGTGGCTCTCTTGAAGATTCATCAGACATGGTGTAATCCTCACAAGCATCATCGCCACCACCACCACCACCTCTGATACAAGCACCATCCACCTTCCCCCCAGCATCACCTGAGGGAACAGTACTGCCTCAACCAAATCGATCTAAGAAAAGCCTGAATGTCAGAAATAAATCGGCGGCGGACGCAGATAAATGTGTGGCTGAGTATTTCAAAGCCAAAAAAGCAAGACTGGAAACAACTGCTAACATAGAAGCTACTAGCTCTCACAAAATTGAAAGGAAAGAGGCTCTCAAAATGTTTTTACTGAGCTTGATACCTGAAATAGAAGAATTTACTGATTCTCAAATTAAACTTTTCAAGCGCAAAATTTTCAGCGTTATTGATGAGATATCAACCCCATCACTGATCCACTCTTCATCATTTATCACAATTGACTCACCACAGTCGGATTCAACGCATACCTCTGGAATTTCGCATACCTCCGAACCTTCCCATACCTCAGCAATTTCTCCGGTTTCAGAATCATTACAGGAACAAGCATCGCCAACACACCAGTTTTATACAGACTTTGCAGGGGCTCTCAACTCCAACTATTATAAAATGTGAACATTTTACTTCAACTACATTCCTTAAGATATGAACAGAAGTGTAGCTTTCTTAATTTTATACTGTAATTTTTATTTCTTTAAATTGGACTTTTGTTATTCTGTGTATGAACCAAAATAATGAGTAATAAATAAAACTTACCTCAAAGTTATTAATATTCTTTCTTCTGCAGTCACACACTCTCTCATATTTGTGTCCATCTTCTGTATGGTAGGAGTAACCATCTTTACCAATTCCATGTAAGAATCTTTGGACATTCTGTAAAATGCTATAAACTTGGTGTCTGTTTTATTTAATTGTTCTGCTGCAACGAACAGCCTGCACTTGATATTTTTCTCTATATAAGGATGGCGCCAATATTCCCTTCGTACTGCTCTTCGTAGTCTGCGGTATTGATAATAGTCAACAATGTCTTCTTCATCTGAACTACTTCTTGACATGTTGCCAAAACTAGCTTCAAGAATATATACTAAACGTGTTTCAATCGCAACACTCTATATTACTATGGTCTATGAAACTGTCGACTGATTCAGAATCAGTCGCGTTTGTGTGCGGACGAAGAACATCAATCGATTGAAAACCAGTTGCACAATAATCTGATGTGCAACCGGTTTGAAACTCGCGTTGCAAAACAGTCGACCCGTGTGCGGAGGGCCTTAATGAACTAAAAACTTGGTCGGAAAAAAATAAAATGAACGATTTTTTTTCTGTCTGAGCAAGTAAAAGCGTTACGACGGGCATTGTTGGGTACGTTTGAAAGTTATTGGATATTAGTTAATTACTACTGTGATGATTGTAATTAGGCTAAGTGAAGGACATTAATAATTGAATGGGAATGAAACACAACAATTCATTATTGTATGTAAGTAAA
Organism: Timema douglasi; assembly: GCA_901482245.1. Taxonomy (NCBI): domain Eukaryota; kingdom Metazoa; phylum Arthropoda; class Insecta; order Phasmatodea; family Timematidae; genus Timema; species Timema douglasi. Next base: position 20,567 of record CABEEJ010001617.1, read on the forward strand.
TGATTCTAATGTAATAATGACCTAGATAAACATTTAAAGACATATTTGAGTGCGAGTGAATAGTAGTAATCCAGTTTTAAATGTATTTGAGTCTCATCCTGATATGGTGTTAATAGCTTACATTACACAAAGAACTAAGACTAATACTCAAATTTTGAGCATTATTCATAGTTCTTTGTTAAATATAAGTTAATAACACTAATGCATTGATAGATTGAGAACAACAGATTGTGGTTGACTGTTAGTGTAGAGTACTAATTCATTGTTGCATGAAAACAAACGAAAGTAGTTGAATGGGAGTGGAGAAGACATATTCACTGTTTCAATGGAAGTGTAGAGGATTAGTTAATTATTGCTAAAACATGACTAAATATCACTACTTTATAAATAAATATGAATTGAGAACACTAATTGATTCTAGTTATTTATTTGAAGTATTCAACGTGAAATTTCAGAACCAAATGATTTTATCAACCCACGAATAATAAACGAACTTAATTTAGAACATATACTACACCCAGCTCCCTGCCATAAATTTCATCACTGTGAAAGGGGAAACACAAATTCCTCAATGATACATTTTTCGGCTCTATCAGGAATTTAACCGAAAATCCTTAGGTCAGTAGGCAAACACGCTACCGACTGAGCTAGAGTGTCGTACAAGAACACCAGTCCATTGCTGAATTATTAATGAGTGAGACCAATTTCATTGTTGAATGTATTTAAAGGAGAGTTAGTAAATTCTTTAGTTATTTATTTAAGTTTTTTTTAATCTTAGTGAAAAAGAAAAATATTAATTGTTGAGTTACAGAAAGAGGGGTTAGTTAATTGTTGAATGAACTCTAAGTTGAGAAAACCTAATTCTGTGCTGTGAATACTAATTTCATTGCTAAGGGTGAGTTAGGGGTCCTATTTCATGGTTAAATGTTAAATTACATTAACTCGTTGATAAATTGAGTCAAAATACTAATTCATAGATGAATTTGAGCTAGTGACACTAATTTATTGTTGATTATGGGCTGAGTTCACTAATTAATTACTAAATGTTATCTAAATGCAGTAATTTTATGTTGACTAATTAATTACACTATTTAATTGTTGATCGGGAGTTAATGACACCAATTAACTATTTGTTGAGTGCAAACAAAGGTAACTAATTTTTTGTGTAACATTGGTAAATAAAATAATAAAGCCAGATCGATGTTCAAATTCCGGTCTTTTTTTTAAATACTAAATAGTTTTCCACTCTGCCTCTATGAAAATGTTGGTACATTTATTATAAATTTAACCTTCCTCATCTCTAACACGTTAGCATAATTATTACAATGTACATTTATATGCGTATAACCTCAACGGACAATAAGGAGTGGTGCAAAAAAAACACTACATAATACCAGTATTTAATTTTGGTTGCTATAAATAAGGATTATTCACTTTTTACTTTTTCCCATCCCCTCTAAGTAAGAAGTATTGTAATCGTCAAAATAATCAAACTAAATATTTTGATAAATGTCGGTCATCGGTGTTTCATGACACCCTGAAACCGAAAAACTGGTTTTCGCGATGCCGTCTGTTTGTGTTATCGATTGGACTAACACTTTGTATCTAGAATTTTCATAAGGTTCCCCCGATGAATTTTTGGAATTAGATATCCAACCCTAAAATAAAGGGTAGTTTACTGAAAGATTAAAAGAGAAATAATCAGTTTTCTCAAAATACGCACTAACAATTTTGATTAAATTTTGTATAACCTAGGCCATTTTAAACATAACAAAAAAAAAATGGCAACTCTCATTTTTACATGAAAATTACTTTGAGGGTTTATGCAACATTGTATTTTATTTAGTTTCGCGAATCTTACACGATTTTATTATAAAAGTCCCTAATTTAATACAAGACTATAAAAGAAAGAACGTTTGTGCGGTGCACCGCGCCATTAATTAGTTTAATAATTGACCTACATACTAGCGGGCAACGTTCTATTCCGTAAACACTTTTATTATAAAAGTGTATAATTTTAGAGAATAGACTAAATTGCTTACGGAACATTGCGCTCTTCATTAAAAATACATTAGTTTTTTATTTCGATAACGTTGTCCTAGATATTAATAAAAACTCCTCAAGTCGATTCACAAATAGTTTTAGAATAATTTTATTCTGTTGCTTTAGATAAATATATCTGAATTTATATGTACAGTAGACCTAAAGGTGCAGTGTATATAAGAAGCTGATAAATGGTTGAATCTGTCAAAAATCAACATCAGGCACCTGAAATAACATTTGGGAACCTGAAAATACATTCAGACACTTGCACTCACCTTCAGGCACCTGATTACATCCTCAGTCATCTGATTACACCCTCAATCACCTGAACACACAGCAGCACCTAGTATAAATGGGTGACCTGGTGGCCTAGGGGTAAGTTGTTGGACTTCTGTGCTTGGGTTCCGAGGTTCTATCCTAGGTCCCGGCACAGATTTATCTGATTACCAAACCCTTCCTTCACCTCTGACAAGACGTGTATTAAACACAACTTGTGAATGTATGGAATGTCAGGCCTCCACTGTGGTTCGGATCCCACGTTAAACTCTAGGTCCTCCATTTCATCTCACAATCACCCTACCATTACACATTAGCGTAAGTGCGTATAACCCGAACGGGTTGTAAGACGCGGTGCTAGTAATAATAACAATATTAATAGTATACACGTAAGAAAGTGTGTTGATTGTAGGTTTTGTTTGCACAGAGCCGGTGGAGGAACGAGGGTGCCAAGACACCAGTCTGAGACTCACTTGCAGGCACCTACAAGCTCACATCGCCATCCTGAACGCCACGTTCTCCACAGACGCGACGTTACTGGCTGCTGTAGACAACACGTCTTGCGACCGTGGAGCTTATGCTGGCAGAGGTAGACCCGTAGTGCCCCTCGAAGACTACGACATACGGGAGGCTCTCAACTACAGGTAACAAACATATATACGCTGGCTTGTTAACAGATTCAGGTGGATGCCAAAGGTGTGATTTTTTTTTATAATTAAGGGTGCTTGTCACTAACTATTTAGCTAAGTCAACATTTTAAGTTCCAGGGGCCTAAGATTCTATATCTTGTTGGCTCGCAGGCCACAAAACTGTAACGACAATAATAGGATTGAACACTTAATATATTATTTTTCTGTTAGCGTCCCGAATTTCTCAATGGTGATGAGTGAACGCGAACACTCCCGACTATGTCCGAACGCACCCGAAATATAACTCTCTACTTTGTCTACTATTGTAGTCATTTGCCGAATCAGGGTAAATTTGTATAGAAATATAATATTTTTCTTCATGTATTTAAAACAAACAAAAATTTAAAAAACAACTTAAAATATTTATTTATTTAATTATTTAATTATATAAAATATAAATATGTATTTGTCATTTTTTCTTTTAAAATAATTTTAAATTTTTCATGAGCAGCAAAAAAATGATACAGTGGTTCACGGTTTGAAGACCCCTGGCTTAGATAAAAGTAGTGACTGATCAAATTGCTCTACAAATTCTGTTAAGGGCACTACAGCGGGCAGCGTACTTTCATTAATGAAAGGGGCCAACTTTACCTCTGAGGATGCCACAATATGTTGGCACTAGCCGGTTGACCCCTCTAATGTCGTAGCTGTTTAACAATATGCCTTGTGCTTGTTATTATGTGCCCTACATTGTAGGGAAGGTGCATTGGTATTTATTAAATGTAATTAGTAAATGCATTTGAGAAACTTTATCATTATTTTTTGTTTTACTAGTAAGTTATAACATATTTTTACTGAATCTTTTTTTCATGGAGTTTCACCAACCATTCGGATCTTAAGAATGGATATACATAATATTAATTACACTAATGGCGTAAGGATAATGAAGGCTTAAATTTATAGAATCTGTATCCTTAGTTTGCGTATTTGGAGGGTGGGAAAACATTTAGACAAACCTAAACTAAGTATACCCGGCTGGGATTCTAACCCCAACTTGACCATGACCAGAAAACTAGGCTGAATGAGCTTGACATTTAGACCGCACGCTCACCTATACGGGAGTTAGGTACCTACTGAAGCTATAATGGCAGTACTGGAGTAACCCCAAACTCAGGGCCAGTTTCATAGTCAAATTTAGTACGCCTCAAGTGCGGCGCTACACTAAATACATGACGACACCTACCTAAACCAGAATGGAATGGGCCAGTTTCCTATGCGAGAACGGCCCATTCCATTATAGTTTAGGTAGGTGTCGTCTTGTATTTAGTGTAGCGCCGCACTTGAGGCGTACTAAATTTGACTATGAAACTGGCCCTTAGTCTTAATAGACAGACTAGTAACGTCTATTTTTTTTTTTACCGCGTCTCACTACCTCCTCGAAATATAAGTATATCTACTAACTATTATAATATTTTGTAAGGGATGTGGAAGGATGAATTTTGAAGAAGCGTGCCCGAATTTGCGTGGAGAAATAATGGAAACCAATTTAGAAAAATAACATCTCGTGTGTGAAACTCGTTCGTAATTTGAACCCCAATATCTGGGTCACTGCAAGTCCAGAATATGGGATCTTGACAATTAGACCACGTTCCCACAGGTACCAGAGAATGAGAAGTCAGCGTGGCATAGGTTAAGCAATCAGCGTGGCATAGGTTAAGCAATATGTGTGGCATAGGTTGAGCAATATGTGTGTCATAGGTTAGAGCAATATGTGTGGCATAGGTTGAGTAATCGGCGTAGCATAGTTTTAACATTTGGCATATAATACGTTTAGCAATCGGCCCACAGTCACAAAATCTTTTTTTCACAGCTTGGAACAGATTTCTTTTCAAGTTCGATGTTGATAGATTGAGGTAAAGCCTTCGACTCTGGGGACACCAACTCGTTAAAAGCCAGTGATGACAGCGACTGGACTAAACTTTTCCCGACTCACTTTTAACAGTGCACCGAAATAATCTGACGAAAGATGCTCGATCTAAAATATTAAATAATCAAGTTTTTGTAAGTTTATTGAAAAAACATCAGCGCTGTATAGTTGTGAGTTGTGCTTCTCTTATTTTGCACTGCGTTTTACTAGTTTTCATGGATATTTTCATAGCTATATTAATCGGACCAGCACGTGCTCTAATTGTCAAGAAGTTTAACCTGGTAGACCGGTGAATGAGAGGTCAGGGCTCGAATCTCGGTCGGGTGTACTGAGGGTGGGTTTTCCTAAGACGTTTTTCCTTCTCTATCTATTCGAATGCGGGTATATTTACTCCAATTCCTACCTTCTTCATCCTTACCACATTTGGAAAATTGCAAACGGCTTAGGGATTAGGAAAGTCTAATTTAGAGGAAACATACCCGCTATAATATACCTAGAGGTAGAATCGTAAACTAAATAGGAAAGTACACCCTCAAGACACCTAGTCAGGGTTCGAACCCTGACCTACCGATCACTAGAAGTCCAGACTAAACAAGGTTTACAACTTAGCCCGCATGCTTGCCGACATTGGTTCTCCTAGTGCTTTTCCGATATTAGAACATTGTTGAGCTGACTAACTTATTTATTGTGCCTATATTTGGGGACCATTATAGTAGAAGGAGGAGAGGTAGGCTTTTTAATAGGTGGTTTGATTTCGATAGGAAGGAACTTTATCGACAGTTAAAACAGTTAATATAACCATCATAATACATCTATATGTCACGTTAACTGTCAATTTAAATGGATACTATTAAATAATACTAATAATAAAGTAAAATGTTATCACGCTAATCAGTGGTGGAAAGGTCTAAAGCACTGGTTCCAAATCTTTTTATGGTTACCACTCCATAAAATCAACCCAAATACAACCTAGTCTGTACTCAATGAGGTAGATAGTAACGCAATAAAACTCAAAACAGTAGCATTTAATGACACATTTATTTGGATTCCAGTTAAAACGTATTTTAACCTGATTCAATGGTCACACGATCTAAGGCATCACTCTCGCAACAGACTAAACCACCAATGAAAGGGATATCAAGGCTCGAATCCTGGTTGGGTACACTGAAGGTGATTTTTCTTATAATTATGGTTTTATCATTATTTTTTAGCAGCTTGTCTTATTAGCCGTTCGGGTTATACGCTTATGTACAAATTACGCTGATTGGCTTAGGAATTAGAAAGGCTCTAGTTAGAGAATGTTTACCCTCATTTGCTTGGAGGGAGAGTGGAAAACCACCCTCGATACACCCGACCGAGATTCGAACCTCAAGCTCCCAGTCATCGGCGGTCTAGTCTATTGTAAGATTAGCGCCTTAGACCATACGGCCACCGATGTGGGTCCTAGCATATTACATTACATATTTATTAGCGTAATTAGTACATATGTGTACAACCTGAACAAGTAATAAGACGCGGTGCTTAAAAAAATTAAAACTTTTATCATAATTTATCTAACGAAAATTGGTGGGGTGATACCAGCTTTTCAAAGTCTGATAGTTACATAGCGAGTCTCTTAAAATAGTAGAATTTATCATTATTTCACTGTTCAGTAACTTATTAAATCGATAGATAGGTCTGAAGAAGTGACATCAGTGCCCTCTAGCAGAAGTTTAAGCTCACCCCCTCCATCGCCTCTCTTCACCACCCTTGCCTCTTTAACTTTTAAAACCAGTGGTCTCAAGCTTCACTCTCGTGTTATTAAGACTGGATTACTGTTGAAGGGGAGATCAGGTATAAAATCCCGGCTTGATGTATTGCGGGTTGTCTTTACTCAATTGTTTCCCATTCTCCCTCCATGCAAATGCTAGTACCTATATCTCTTCTAAAATTCCACCTTCACCATCCATATTACATTAGCGTTTAACAAGGCCCGGATTTTGTTGAAAATATATATATTTTTTATGGTATATCACTTGCAATGCTCTTGTGACTATAAACTTTGTTCATTATCCACTGGTTGTGGAAACATTTGTTATAGTTTTTTTTGGTCATATCTTGAATAAGTAAATTAGTAAATGCTATCGATATTTTATAAATACTTAAATACTCGAACGTAACATCTTTCTACAGAAAGTTGTTGTCGGAAATCAGAATGAACAGATAATGTAGACGATCCACTTTGTATTGTCTTTGCTCATATGTTTGGAAAAGATATCCCTGGTGAGGCATCATAATTAAGCTGGAAAGGATTGTGTTTGGAAGTGATTGTTTTTACTTATGAAACCGATATTTATAAATTTATGTTATTTTTAGTAGAATGTGGGAACTATTTTTTTTCATAACTATTCTAAGTCATTTTTAAATAATTTTATAAGTAATTTTTTATAACTTTAAGGTCATTTAAGTTCGGACTTTGGACTGTATATGTATAAACCGGACGAACAGATACTAGTAAGGGTTGAATTACTTTTTCTTATCAATGTTGACAGTTTTCATTTTTATTTAATTTATTAGAGGTAATTAACGTGGACTTTATGAACCGAATGATTATATCAGCACACGAAAATTTTCCAGTATCGAGATCTAAAGGGCCCACCAATTTGGCTGGGAAAGGTATTTTCACATAACGTTCTTTTACATACCAAAATTGACATGGGTCCGACGAATGTATTTTCCCTCCGAAGGAAGCTATGTTACTGAATTTTATCGCCCAAGAAAAATCCGTTGACCCCAGCTGGGTTTGAAACCACAATCATCGGGTTTTGAGGTGAGCACTC